>PVLD010006227.1:0-102807 GCA_004027595.1 Dinomys branickii
CAGCTGGTCTTGTCCTAATCCCTGCCTGCTCTCCACACAGACTGGTGGACTGTAACTTGACCAACAACAGCTGTAGCAACCTGGCCTCGGTCCTGCTGGCCTGCCACAGCCTACGGGAGCTGGACCTCAGTAATAATGGCCTGGGGGACCCTGGTGTCCTACAGCTGGTGGAGAGCCTCCGGCAGCCAGCCTGTGCCCTGGATTGCTTTGTGTGAGTGGTGCGGGCTCCTGGGGCTTGTGTGGGGGACCTTGCGGCAGGTGGGTATGGAAATAGGCACTCCCTCCTGCCCACAGCCTGTTTGATGTCTACCTGAGCAATGGGGTAAGGGACCAGCTGGAGGCTCTGGAGAAGGAGAAGCCATCCTTGAGGATCATCTCCTGAGACCCACCTTCTGCAGGCTCCCAGAATCTGCTCTCTGCACATGGAGGCTGGTCATTACTGCTGACATGCTCCCTGCAGCTCCTTTTGCTCCCTGCAGCTCCTTTTGTGGGTGTCCTGGCTGTGACTGGATAGAGACACCGTGCAACCTACTCCTTGGTATAATTATTAAAGGGCTTTGTTGGCAGGCAGGGTCCTGTCATTCCTTGTGGTCTCTGGGAAGCTCAGTGCGTGCCCTCTTGCTTAGCAGATCACTGTAGCAGCTCTCAGCACCACGTCCTCTGCCTGGGACATCTGTGGCTCCCTCAAGGCCTGCAGAGTCCTGGGGCCAGCCCCCGCACCTCGGGTGGTGAGGCAGGCCTTTAGGTGACCTGTCACCTTTGGTGCTTCTGCCCACAGACAGGAAGTCTGTGTCCTGCCCACTCTGGGCAGTGCCCAGTGTAATCCCAAAGGACATTTCTTGAAATCCAAGAGGCTTGGGGTGGCTCAGTGGTGGAACATGTGCTCTGTAAGTGAAAGGCCCAGGGTTTCACCTGCCACATGCACCCGCGCCCACACACGCAATCCTAAGACATCAAAATCCTTAGTATAAAATCCCTACATTTCTCTTTAAAATAAAATTTTAAAATCCCTACATTCACAATCCGTAAGATAAAATTCCCACAGTTGAAATCCTGAAACCCCAAATCACCAAAATAGTACTCTCTGAAAATAAGGCTGAGAAAGCTGGAAAGCAAAATTCTAGGTGTCCAGACTTTTGGCTTTCCCAGGGCCACAGTGAGTGAAGAGGGCCTGTCTTGGGCCACAGAGAACATATATAGCAGAATTAATATATAGGACTAACATTTCCTTTATTCTTAAATTATTTTATTGTAATGTTTACAAAGGAGGGCAACATAAGCTAGCATAGAGGTTCAGCTGCATCTAATGATTGTGGCCATGTGACAGGGCAACGATGAAGTTTGAAAATGTTATCTGATAGCCACAAGCAGAGGGATGAAACTAGATCCCCGTCTCTCAGTGGTGATAAACATCAACTCAGGATGCACTAAAGGCCTGAATGTAAGACCTGAAGCCATGGACTGCTAGAAGAAAGCTTAAAGACACTGGACATTGGAGACCCTTTCTCGGCATCAAGGGGAAAAAAAGTCTCCTTTCCTCCTTATTGGGGCCACTTCAGTGAGTCCCCAGTCTCCTGCCTGGAGTTGTGCTCCATGGCACGAAACAAAGGAACAGCAAGAGACAAAAATGGTGGGTGCAGCAGGGACCTGAGATGACCATTTGCTCTCCAGGAAAAAAGGCCATGAGGCACCCAGAGCCTTGGTATTGATTACATCTGAGTCGACAGTGGCTCAAGGGCAGTGGTGTTTCTAGGAACAGTGATGGTGACTATGGTAGGCCTTTTTTTTTTTTTGTCTTTTTGAGACAGGGTCCCACTATGAAATTCAGGCTGGCCTTGAGCTCACTTTGTAGCCCAGGCTGGTCTTGAACTTGCAACAATCCTCCTGCCTCAGCCTCCCAACTGCTGGGATTACAGGCTTGTGCCACCACGCCTGGCCCTTCAACAGTTCTTACCTTGCCCTGTGAGCAATACAGCAGTCATTAGCCCTGAGGCTGGGGCTGGGGCTGGGCCTGGGGCTGTGGCTGTAGCTCAGTAGTACTGTGCCTGCCTGGCAAGCTCAAGGTCCTGAGTTTGATTCTCAGCACCAACACCCCCCCCCAAAAAAAGTAGCCCTGGGGCTTTCAGCTGTGACCAGAAAAGACCAGGGAGTTTCCCTGTTCTAATCTGGCTGAAAGGGCAGGACAAGTTTGGACATCCCCTAGACTCAAATTATAATTCATGGTCCCCAACAATTGGAATGGTCAAAGTTTTTTGATACGACCCCAAAAGTACAGTAAACAAGGGCAAAAATAGACAAATAGGATTATACCAAACTAAAATTCTGTAAACGATCAGAGTGAAGACACAACTATGGGATGGGGGAATATTTGCAAACTATGCACCCAATATGGGTTTATATATATATATATATATATATATATATATATATATATATATATATTTTTTTTTTTTTTTTTTTTGCGATACTAGGGATTGAACTCAGGACCTTGCACTTGCCAGGCAGGCGCTTGTGCCACTGAGCTATATCCCCAGCCCAAATATGGGGTTATAACCCAGAAAACTGATGGGACTCAAAAAAGCTTAACAGCAAAAACGCAAGTCTTACAAGTGGCCAACAGGGGTATGAAATGTGTTCAATGTCGCTACTATACCAGGAACGCAGTTCACAGCAGGTGTTGTTACCTCATTAGAGCAAGGAGGACTATTGTCCAAAAGACAAAAGAAGTGTGGGCCAAGGTGAGGAGAAAAGGGAACCCTGTACCCTTTGGTGGGAGTGTAAATCACTGCAGGCATTTTGGAAAGCAGTATGATATATTCTTCAGAAAAGTATAAATAGATCTACCATAGGACCTTGCAAACCCATGCTGGGTATATATCTAAAGGAAACAAAATCCATATGTTGAAGAGATCTGCACTGTTTATAGCCAAGAAATGGAAACAAGCTAACTGTCCATCAACTGACAAACGGAAACAAGTGGTAAATATAGACAAAGGAATGTTACTCAGTCACAAGAAATGAAATCCTAGCAGTCCCCATTAAGTGGAATAAACTGGGCACTACCTGATCTCCCTCTTGGAACCAAGAACAGTTGATTTCAGCAGCTGGGAGGGGAGCGGTGGTTTCCAGAGACCAGGAACATGGGCCTGAGGGAAAAGTTTGCCAAATAACTAAGCTGTAGTTAGGGAAGTAAGTTCTGGTGTGTGTGCTGCTGCTCAGCAGGGGACTGTAGGCAATAGTATACTCACACACCACGCTACAGGAAAGGTGTGTGAATGCTCACCACAAACAGAAGAAAAAAGAACTAGCCGAGCCTGCTGATTTGAGCATTACGTAAGAATGTGTGTCAAACTATTACATGGGTACTGTAAATATGATTTTGTCAAGTAACTTCTGAACGCAGGTCATTTGTCCACATTGGTAATTCTATCTCTTAATGAGTCAAAGGTGCATTTGCCTGAAGAAGACAGTGAAGTTATTGGTTCAAAAATAACCTCAGTAGGAGGGGACAAGGCAGTGTTACTGCTCCATTGCCCACACTATTCCTGCCAGACCTGCCTGTATTGAGCACATGTGGGACGATTTACCTGTACCCAGGACAACAGTGTGGCTCAGGACGGGAAATTCTAGAGGGCAAGGCTCAGGGTAGTGTACATTGGAGTGGAGAGTGACTTCAGAAGAGCAGCTCTAGGTAGAAAGTGGAGGTGAACGTATCACCAAGGACAGCTGTGCCCTAAACAAAAACAGCTCTTCATCAACAGGCTTCCCATGCAGTGAAGAGCTGAGTTAGCAGCCCCCAAGGGCCCCCTCTGCATGGCCCATGACCCACCCTGGGAATGCACTTTCTCCTATGCTAGGCTTAGTTTTTCCCAAAATTGCAGCATGATGCTCACAATTTGCTGTGATATGTTTCATCTTTGTCTAATTTACAACCGTGGGGGTACAAATCATGTAGACTGGAGTTCCAATTTGGTTTAATACACGTTTTTGACAAGTTTGACTTGATGAAAATGTATTATCGTAATGCTGAGTAGGAAAATCTGCAGGACATGGTAGCACATGGTCAGTAATCCCAGAACTCTGGAGGCTGATGCAGGAGGCTTATTGTGAGTCTGAGGCCAGGTTGTGCTATATAGTTAAGACTGGCCTGAACTACATAGTGAGATCCTGAGATTTTGGCTCTTTCAGCAACTGCTTGTACATTATCATCTTTTTTTTTTAATAAAATGAGGAGGGAATCCAGGGCCACACATGTGCTAGGCAAGTGCTCTAACCTTGAGGTATAACCCCCAAATTTTTATTTTGGGTCTTGCTAAACTGCAGGCTAGGCTCAAACTTTGAATCCTCCTGCTTAGGCCTCCAAGTAGCTAGGATTTCAGCTGCGTGATCATGCCCAATTTACAATTTTTTTTTTTTTTTTTTCTTTTTTGAGACAGGGACTATGTAGGTCAGACTAGCCTTGAGCTCACTTTGTAGCTCAGGCTCCTGAGTGCTGGGATTATAGGCATGAGCCACCATGTCTGGCTTAAGGAAGTTTTAAAAAAATTTTCTGGAATTGTATTTCGGGGGATTAGAATTAAGAGTTCAAAACTGGGATGGCAAGCCAGGTGTGGTGGCGCATGCCTGTTAATCCCAGCACTCAGAAGGCTGAGGCAGGAGGATCACTGAGCTCAAGGCTAGCCTGAATTACATAGCAAAGCCTTGTTTCAAAACACAAACACCAAAAAACTAGGATGATGGCCTTCAGAATTGTGGCCCAAATCTGCCCTTGCTTGGAAGTCTGCTTGGCTCTGCTGCTGGCTGTGTCCCTGTGCCCAGTGATGTGCAAGGGGACTTTCCTCTGGGCTTGGCTGCCCAGAGCCTTGTGCCCAGGTCAGTTTAGGATGGTGGAAGGGTTCCCTTATGTCCAGCAGGCCTCATCCAAGGTAGGCCACATGGTAGAGAAGGGACATTCAAAGCCCAAGATAAAGCCCTTGAAAGGGCCCCAAGATCTCTGCTTCCATGTGTAAGTCCTCTCCTCTGAAGAATCAGGGTGCCACAGACAAACAGGTGACCCAGGGTTCCAGGACGAACAGCAGCCTCTGTGGGGAAGAGCATCATGGGGGCCTGGAGATGGGCCAGGTCTGAGTGGGAAGATGGTGACGGCTCTGATTGAGCTGTAGTGACAGCTCGCGAAGAATGTGCGGCTGGGTCGGGACAATATGACCTGATCCAGGGATACTGAGCAGGCTCATCCTGTCCCTATCCCCAGGGTGGAGGCCTTGAAATAGGTACTGAAAAGAAAGGGCTTGGGGTGTGGCTCAGTAGTGGAGGGCCTGCCTGGCTGCTGAAAGCCTTCTGTGCAGTCCTCAGCACCTACAAAGAACTTCAGAAGCCTGGGCCTGGCCGGCAGAGTGGGTGTGGCTGGTGCCCAGCCTTGGGTCCTGTCCCTCCCAGAGCAGGTCTGCATATCCATGGTGGGGGCCTGACTCTCACCCAGGTGAGAGGACTTGGAATCATGGCACTTTCCTCTCATTTGTGTCTGAAAACTTCCTGAGTTCGATCTTCAGAACCACAAATGAAAAATCTGTAGTTTTTACTAGTGGGTAAAAAAAAAAAAAATAGCAAGTGAGAAGACAGCTGCTCCTCTCCAGTACTACCTGCTCCTGTCCCTTGGCCATACCTCAGCAGTCACCAGCCCTGTCCCCTGCAGGAGACAAATGTGGGCATGGCGGAACTGTGGAAGGCTCCAGGGACCCCAAGCCTAAGACAGCAGTGGGGCCACTGCCCTCTCAGTGGCTGTGAAAGAGGTGCATCCTGTGCAGCTCCCTCCAGCAACAAGGGCCCCTGGTCCAGGCGATGGAAGCTGCAGACTTTCATCACTTTATTTGTTCTGCTACTTGAGGAGACACCCTACACTTGAGCTACGCAACAACACAACCCTGGTACCCACACTGCAGCCCTGGTCTTGGAGTCTGCATGACATGCGTGCTTAAGGGGCCTGGCTGACAACCTCTGTCCTGTCCTGTTCCACCTAGGACAGAGTGTAGTTAAGAGGCTCTGAAGGAAGTGGCCTGGTGCCACTGGTGGACATGTCAGCAGGTCCTGTGGGGCCATGTGGAGGAAGGACACAGGCCATTCCTCCCAGGCTGGCCAAGGCTAGGCACTGGACAGTCTGTGGGTAGAGGCCCTGGCCAGTCAGGCAGAAGAAGGGACAGGACCCTGCTCTAGAGCACGGCCCAGCCACCGCCATGCGCTGTTGATCCTGGGGCTGCTCTAGGAGTACACTGCACATAAATGCACGTGCTTGGCTGTGTACATGTCTGTGCACTTATGTGGACAGGTACACAGAGCGTGGGAGGAGGGGAAGAGTCCTAGGAGGCAAGGCCTGCAGGTGGGCTGGTGCTCACGAGGCAGCTTCCACACCCTCCTCGGTGATGTCCTCCTTTTCAGAGGCCCCAGGCACCAGCAGATCATCATCCAGCCCTGAGGGCTCATCCTTGTTGCTGATTTCCCTTCCCTGGTCACTCTGCTGCTTCTGTCTCCGTGTCTCCTTATACCGCAAGGTGATGTCCCTGTGAGAGTAAAGGCCATCTCACCACCTGTGTACTGTAGCCCTGGTAGACACCTGCTACCACCATCCAGAGGAGCCTATGTGGGACACAAAGGAGCCCACGAGGGACACGGATGAGGGGGAGGTGCAAGGTGCAGAGTGAGCCCTGGGCATGGTGGAAAGTGGTGCAGGCTGGACTGCATGGAGGCAGCAGCTGGGGCAGTGGGGGCAAGGGCGGTTGGGCAGGGGGAACGGCTGAGGTCCTGGGCCCACTCACCGCAGAAAAAAGCGCCAGATGGTCCAGGTGAGCACAAGCACAGAGCCAAGTGTCCAACACTGGGAGATGTAGAAAGGCAGGGACAGGGTGAGTGTGTGCGGGTCATACTTCACCACAATGAGCAGCTCGGTGACTGTGATGGCTGCCACAAGCCAGGCCTGCTGGCCCAGCTTCTTGTGGGGCTTCCTGTGGAGGAGGCAGCAGGTGTATGCTCACCCAGGCCCCACCCCAGGGTGCCTCCCGTCTCATCCCTGTCCTCAGGACCCTCAGCCTGGCAGCAACCCTCACAAATCATCCATGAAGTCATAGATCTCGCGCATGGCCACACCGCCCACGTTCACAAAGAAGACCAGCCGCAGCAGGACCAGGTAGTGCTCGGGGGGCATCCACAGCACAAACTTCAGGTAAAAGGTGTTCAGCTCCGCCAGCAGAAACTAGGGGATGGGAGGGGTCAGCACGGATCAGGGTGCCCAGCGAGCACAGCCGCAAGGTGCCCCGGCCTTACCACCAGGATGATGCCACACACGGCCAGCCAGCGGCGCAGGCTAGAGGCTGGCTTCCACTCGAAGCGGACCCAGCTGTAGGGTGTGAACTGGAAGGCTATGCGCTTCATCTTGCCCCTGAGAATAGAGCCGGGCTTGAGCACAGCCAGCCCCACCCATTGGCACTGGGTCTGTTCCCAGTCATGGCTGAGGCAGCAGGGTGGCTGGTGCCTGGTGCTCAGGTGTAGCTCCAGCCCCGCCCTGCCTTGTTCAGAACCCCATGGGGCCCTCAGCAGGATCTGAGGCTGTCACACTCCATTGCCCCCAGGCCTTTGCAGGCTCTTTGCTCTTCTCTTTTAGAGACAAGGTCCTGCCATATTGCTCAGATTGCCTTGAACTCCTGGGCTCAAGAGATTCTCCTGACTCAGTCTTCCAAGTAGCTGGGTCCTAGACACATGCCACTGTACCTAGCTTTGTTCTTTTGTTTAAATCCCAAATCGAATGTGACAAAGCACCTGGTCTGGCCCATGCCCACTGACCCTGGGCCCCAACTCCTGGAACACACTTGTAGGTGGGGATGTTCCAGAGGCCCTGCCACTTGTACGTCTTCAGGGACAGCCACTCCAGCGTCTTCATGCCACAGTAGATGCCCAGCCCGTTGCAGACCAGCACATCCATGATCCACTGTGCAGGAGGCAGGAGAGATATGAGGCCCCGCCTCAGGACACACGTGAAGGCCCTGCCCACCACCGCGGCCCCTCAGCACCTACGTGGTCCCACCAGCACTCGCTGAAGTTGGGCAGCTGGTGCTCCAGGCTGTACTCCAGGAACTCGAACATCACGCTGATGATCATGCACATCCACCAGTCTCGGATCATGAGGGTCTGCATGGGACACGGAGGCACTGTCAGCACCGTCTGCAGTGCTGTGGATACACCCAGCCCAGCAGCCACCAGGGAGCGTGGCACTGGGCAGCTGCTGCAGTGTTCGGCTTTCAGCCAGTACGGAAGTGCCCACACTGGGTGCTAAGAGAAGGTAAGCTCTGCCTTGGGAACCGAGGCTGTGTGCAGAAGTAGTGCCTGGACCCCGGCATGGCAGATGGAAGGGTGTGAGGCTTGCTGTGTGCTATCCCTCTCCCTTCTCCCACTGGGTCAGCACAGTGCCAGGGACAGTAAGCAGATCCACTTAGGGACCAGGCTACTGCTTAGGGGCTGCTCGATCCCTGAGGGGTCCTCCTGGGTAGCTCTACACACACCTGTGAGCATAGGCCCCAATGCCAGGCTCACCCACCACCACACCCAGGTCACCCTGTGGCCAGAAATGGCCTGACACAAGGGGCTGAGGCAAAGAGCGCCATACCTTCAGGTACCAGCCAATGAAGTGTGCAGGAACAAACCCGTCCAGCTTGTCCTGTGGGTGACAAGAGGGCCTCAGGCACAGAACACCCCCCAGAACCCCTCCCCACTGTGTCAGGGTCTTGCTTACATGCTGAGAGCCCCTGGGACAATCCACCCTGACAAAGTGGGGATCCTCTGAAATGAGCCCCTACACATGGGTGACAGCCCCCGTGACACTCTTACCCAGATGTTGTGGAAGGGGTCAGTCTTATTGTCTGGATCATAGATGAGGCAGTTTCCCCCGTAGTCCCTCTCAGGCAGTGGAACCCCGAGTCTGGCATCCACATACTTGAGAAACTGCCGGCCATCACGCACTGTCTGCAAGGCCACAGGTATCACATGGGGGACTCAGAGTGGCTGGCTCTGTCTCAGTCAGCCTGTCACAGCACAGGGGCCCCCATCCCTATGCAAGCTGGAGACCTGTGGGCCTGAACCTCAGGTGCTGGCAGAGCAGACCAGATGGGGGACATAGGGCTTGGATCCCCAGTTTAACAAAGGCTGCCCCATGCTGCTATCTCTTGTTCCAGCCATGTCCACAGAGACCACCCTGGTGGTCTGCCACTGATTTCCTGTGACACGAGGACACACAATCTTCTGCATCAGGCAGATGCCAGAGTTGCCTGGCAGTTCCTTCCAGCCTTAGTACAAAGGAAGCTTCTGGGACAGGACCTCAGCAAAGGAGGTGCCCCTTAGCAGGCCACCAGCCAGAGACCTCAGGAAAGCACAAAGGTGCGGAGGCCAAATACAAAAAAAGGCCCAGGCAGGGGTGGCAGGAGTGAGAAGAAACAAGTTCTTAGCACAGGGCATAGCCATACCAGGGACAGGTGGCCAGACACCACAGACGGCCTGTGGCAGGGATATTAGAGGCGTGGGGTCCTACTGTGACCTGGGCCACAGGTGCTGGGCACAGACACCCTGCCCTGCAGTGCAGCCCGCCAAGGTCAGGGCCACCTAACCCTAGTGACATCACAGGGTCTCCTGACCCTGGCACTCAAGTGCCTCCTGAGACCCAAGGACTTCAGGTGCAGGTACACTTTGGCCCCTGCTTGGTTGCGTGGGCCTTACTTTCTGAGTCCTCTACTCATGGGACAGGTCTGAGGCCCCTGACCCCTAGGCCCCTAGAGAGTAGGAGACAGTAGGGAAGGAGCTGCAGGGCCCCAGTGCCCACTGTTGCTGAACAGATGCTGCCACATACAGACATGGCCGGCACACATGCATCCAGCACCCAGCACCCAGGACCCAGATCTCAGCCTGGGATCATCCTCTAGGGAGGAACCCTTGCCCTCGGGGAAGCCGCTGACTTTAGGGCTGGGATGGGGGTGCAGATGCCCTGAGCAGCCTGCAGCACCACAGGAAGAAAAGGCTCTGAAATTAAATGACCAAGGACCCTCACAGATGAGGGTGTGTCAGACACGCAGGAACCACGAGAGATCTGTCAGTGGCCTAAGGAATCAATGCAACACCATAAAGACAGTATTAGATATCACTCGGGTATCAAATACAGATTCTGAGTGCATGCTGATATACATAAATGATTGAATAATAAATGGACAAGGGACGACTCTCCCTGCAGAGGAATTCTAAATCATATGAATTAGGGGCTGACATACCCCTCCTTCCCCAAGGGCAGCATCAGCAACTTTCTTCAGAACACAGTATGCAAGGGGCACAGCAGAGAACCCGGACGGGGACAAGTGCTGCCTTATCCCGCCTCATCTGTGCTCAAGGTCAGCCTCAGCTGTGATGGCCATGTTGACAGCATGTGCCTTACCCACGTCAAATCCTGAGAAAGTATCAGCTAAATCCCAATGAACCCTGATTCAAAGCCCAGGAACAGATGTTCTGAGAAATTATGGACCAGCATCTCTTATGAATATGGATGCAAAAGTCCTAGACAAAATATTAGGAAACCAGATCCTGAGTTTGTTAACAGGGTTACACACCATGACCAAGTGGGATTTATCCCAGCAATGCACGGTTGGTTGGAAATAAGAAAGTCAATATCTCATATCAAGGGGAAAAACTCACATAACCATCTCACACCAGGTAAAAAATGCATTTGACAAAACCTAACCTATCCTATCTCTCAAGATAAAAACACCCAGGCAACTAGAAATGTAATTGAACTCCCTCCACCTGGCAAGGGCATCTAGAAGCCAGAGTACACACAATTAATGGGGAAAGATGGTAGGTGCCCCTAAGATTGGAAACAACATGAGGAGGTCCACTGGGGGCCCAGCCCGGCACAGGTCGGAGGACACAGAAGGCACCACAGGGTGAAGCAAGGGCAAAACCACCTCCAGGTGCTGGTGGCAGAAGCCAAGACACAGAAAATTCCAAGGGACCGATGGGTTAATAAACAAGGTCTCAGGACACAAACTCAATATAAAAATGGGTTATATTTCTATACACTAGTAATGAGCAATCCAATTATGAAATTGAGAGAAGAACTTCTCTTAAAGTAGTATCAAAATGAATGAAACATTGGGAAATAAACTTAACACAGTGTGAAACATATACTCAAAACTACAAATTAAAAGAAATGAAAAGATAACCTAAACCAATGGAAGGATATCCCATGTTCGTGCACTACAGACTTACTGGTGTCAGGACGCCAATATCCTAAAACAGATCCATGGCTTCAGTGCACTCCCCCCACACCATCTCACCCTCTAGGGTTGGGGTGGGGGTCAGTGCTTGCCTTGCCAGTGTGAGGCCTTGAATTTCCAATAAGCATAAAAAAGAAAAAAGAAAAAAAATCTCACCTGCTCTTTTTTATAGAGCCAGAAAGGTGATCTTAGCATTGACTTGAACATGCAAGAGACTGGACAGGTCAAGACAATCTTGAAGGAGAAGAGAAGTTGGGGACTCATGCCCCAATTCTAAGGGGTGACCTTGTACTAGGTACCAGGACAGATTTCCTCAGAGACCGAGACAGTCAGAAAGTGTACAACTCAGAAGAGCCTGAGGAGGTGTGATAGGTGTCACACGATGACCTGAAGGGTATTCCTGGATAGAAAATAGACATTAAGTAAAAACTAAGGAAATGTGAGTAAAGTGTGGACTTCAGTTGTATCCCAGGCAAATCAAACCACAATGACAGTCCCTGTACCCAGCAGCAGGCCTGTTATTAATCAGAGCCCACAGAACCCAGTAGCTGACCCCTAGACACACACAAAAGCACAGAGTCAGAACGGAAAGTGGTGGAAGCTCCAAGTCAGCGCTGGCAGGATAAAGATGCACAGTTGTGCGGACTTGAAACACACACTTGGGTTGAGACCAGACCAGTAAGCTTGCATCTCTAGACAAAGGCAGACACATCCACACAGAGCCTGGGTGGGAATGGCCTCACATGGGGTGCAAGCAGATGCCTTTCTGTACGAGCTGACCTCACATGCAAGAAGTCCACTATGTGGTCCTGTGCATACAGATGGAGAGCAGTGGCAGGCAGGATGGGACATCCTCAGGCAGGGGACATCAAGGGTCTGTTGAGAAGGTTTGCGTGGAGTTGGAACTGTCCCATGTACTACTGCAGAGGGATTTCCACAATCTGATGTGTGTGCAGACTCACTGCACACATGCCCCCAGCAGTCCACTTGCCACCACTAAAAACCCAGCCATACACTAGCAGGTTTTTGAGGTCTCAGCAGGAGAGTGCACTGTAGCCTGAGACCACCACGGTGTGTGTTCCTTCTGTGAAGCCAAGCGCAGCTCAGCAAACCAGTCATCAGGGCAGCACTCCCTGGCTGGAGACAACAGAGAGGTAAGTTCCCGACCCCACCAAGCCTCCTGCAGAACAAAAGCTGGGTGGGAGAAAGCTCCAGTGAGCCAGACATCCAGCCAGGGCTGCCCTCACATGCACTGGACTCCCACAAAGAGGCCCACTGTCCTCCTTGATCTGGGCACAACTGCCTGCCCTGTCGGCACCCCCAGTGCTGGGACCAGCTGGCTTCTGCCAGTGCCCTGAGGCCAAGTGTGTAACACCTCTTGTCACCTGCTTCCAGTTTGTCTGACTAAGAAAAGCCACTTACCTGGAAGAGGATAAAGATGAGAAACAGCTCGTAGACCACACTAACGCAGAGCCAAAATCGCCAGTAAGCTACGTGGACAAGAAATAGGAATGTCAGGGTCCTGACCTGGTCTCCAGGCTCTGCCCAGCCCCATGGTTGCTGGACACAGCATCTGTCTGCCCCCGACAAGGCCTGGGAAGAGGCTCTACAGAACAAGGTCAGACTCAGGTTGAGCACACATGGACTCTCTCTAAATCGTGAAATGTTCTCCCTTCATTTTCTTCCTTTCCAGTCCTTAAATCTTTGATCTTCTGCTCCTTGTCTTACTGCTGTGGCATACAAGGCTCATAATCATCAGGAAAAGCAGTGATGGCAAACGGCCCCACCCTCGTCTACTGGCACTGCTCTGGCCTGCAGTGTTAGGTTCGAAACAGGGTTTTGGTGGATACTTTTATCATGCTAAGAAAATCTTTTCATGTAATCCCAGCACTCTGGGAGGATGAAGCAGGAGGACTGAAAATTATAGCCCAGTTTAGGCAAGTTAGCAAGATCCTGTCTCAAAACTAAATATAAAAATGTGGCTCAGTATGAAAACCCTGGGACCATAAAGCCAAAGCCAACAAACAAAAGCATTTCAGTCTAATATGCTTATCATGAAAAGGTATGAACTTTTACTTTCCTGCATCTAAGACAACCAAATTCTTTTTTTGACAACCAAGTTCTTACAATACATTAATGCAGTGATCACGTTAACAGATTTCCATGTTAAGCCACCCTAAACTCCTGACTTGTGCATGATGCCCAGTGTGGTATCCAGGAGACTTGGGGCAGGGCCTGTGTCCTGGTCTACTTAACAGGAAGTAGCCACAATGGCTGCACAAGGGCTAACTAACCACACAGGGCAGAAAGTGTAGAAGCTCTTGGCAACAGGGGAACATGGCTCTTTAACGCAAGACAAAGCACCAAGGGTTCCAAACTCCACATCAGGAGTGTGAGGAGACCCTTGCTGGCCTGGGGGCTGTGGTGCAATCCACTAGGGGCTCTCTCTGGGAGCATCCATTGCTCCAAGGCCAGAGCCCTGCAGGTGCCTAATGCTACCAGGTATGAGCTGACCTTGGGCTGGCCATGTCTCTTTGGCCAGGTACTTGCAGTCTTTCCTTTGTTTTCTGAGACAGAGTCTTGCTACGTAGTTCAGGCTAGCTTTGAACTCACTATGTAGCCCAAGCTGGCCCTGACCTCAAGGCCATCCTCTTGGCTCGGCCTCCCAAATGCTAGGATTACAAGTATGGGCCACTATGCCCAGCAACCTACAGTCTTTCCTATAGCTGCTCACAGGGAGGGCCCCACATCAGAAGTTGGACCACCTCTGACTTGCCACTCTTTAGGTTCACTTCTACATTCTCCTTCTACATGCCCCTCCCAGGGACAAGAACGCCTAGCTCTGGCGCCTCTGATTCCAGCCCCGAGCCAGGTTTAGCACTCCGAACACCAAATCTGAGAAGGAGCCCAATGCAGTGGCACACACCTGTAATCCCAGCACTCTGGGAGGCTGAGGCAGAGAATCACAAGTTTGAGCCCAGCCTTGGTAACTCTGTGAGGTCCTACATCAAAATAAAAGAGGGGGAAGGCCTGAGGATGTAGCCCACAGCAAAGGCCCTAGGTTCAATCCCTAGCACTGCAAAAGTACTGAGTGGGAGGAGCACAGAGGCAGCCTCCACAGAATCGGGGACTACCCCCACTTTTGGAGGGAGCCACAGATGGAAGAACCAGGACAAGGGCCAGGGTGCAGCTTGATCCCCAGCACTGCAACAGAGAAAACAAAACCACCAGCGGAGAAGTGAGGCCTGTTCCAATGCAGCCAGTCAACAGTTTCCAAATAAAGAACTCCCCAGACAGGCCAGCAGGAACCTCCGTTCTGTGTCTCCACAGAGGCCCAGTTGCTAATGGCCACAGTGTGGCAGCCTGGCCAGGCAACTCCTGTGCCTGAGCCAAGGGGGAGACAGCACAGCCCTGTGGGGTTCACCTCTGTGGAGCTGGAAGGCCCCAGTGCTCCTCCCCAGTGTTGCCTCACTCATGCCCTGCACATGTGTCTGGCAAGAAGACAGGCCTGAGGGTTCCGCGGCTGCATTAAAAGATGTGAGAAGGTGGCTCTAGGCTTCCATGAGCATAAGGCAGAGACTGCCACAGAACATGCAGTTTATAAAGTCAACTACACTGGAAGAGAGGCTGAGCAGCACTCAAAAGAAAGTGCAGAAACAAGCACATTCTCCCATCACGAGGGAGGAGATGGAGACCTAATACGGGAAGCCACAGCAAGGTTTACACAGCCCAAAGCTGCCCACTGGAAGCTTTGAGAAGCTTCCATGTCTCCAGACAGGACTATATCACCAGGTGCCCAAGGAGCTGGGGTTTCTGCTCATGCACTACATGCCTAGCAGCACCTGAGGGGCTTCCAAGAGGCGCCCACACCTCTGCTGCTCTTCCAGTCAGCCTGCAGGCACTTGGCATGTGGGCCTCACGGTGCGACTTGGTTACTTCAAATCTCACCTCCCTTAGCCCCAGTTCTGGTCCTCAAGATGGAGCCAGCCCTGCCCTGGCTGCTCCTGACTCTGCAGCAGCTCCTGCCATGCCACGTGCAGCCAGTGAGGACAGCGGCTGGGCACGGGCACCCTGTGACTCGGGCAGATGAGTCTGTCCTACAGGGCTGGCAGGCTCAACCTCAAACCCTGTGCTTCTCCTGGAATTTTTTTTTTTGGTGGGGGCACTGGAAATCCAACTCAGGACCTTGCACTTGCCAGGCAGGTGCTTGTGCCGCTGAACCATACCCTTGATCATCCTGGAATGTTTTACCAGATAAATAATCAGAGAAGCACACAGACTACATTTAAATATTCCTTTAAATATATCACAATAAGTAAAAACCAGCTGGGCGAGGTGGCACATGCCCAGGGTCACAGCTACTCAGGAGGCTGAGGTAGAAGCTCACTTGTGCCCAGGAGTTTGAGGCAGTGTGGGCAATGTAGTAAGACTCTTGTCTCAAAAAATAAAAACAAAAAAACTACACAGTTGATTCCAGTGTTTGAAGCCACACACACATACACACACACACCAAAATTCAATTTTAAAAAATTTCCACAGTTCAAACTTCTATTGAGACAGAAAGCAAAGGTATTTCTAATTCCTCTGCTATGACACTTAAGGGAATCCAACCAACGCCATGGTGGCTGAGTGGCCATCCAGGGAGCTGGAGCCTGGGGCCAGCACTGAGCAGAGCAGGGCCTGTGCCCTTCAGTGCTCAGATCCTCAGGCGTCATCCGGTCCCAGGATGTGTCAGAGCTCAGGGCGGAGGATGGAGGCAGAGGGGGGGAGCAGCCACCCCAGGGCCTAGCCCGAGCCCAGCCCTCCTGCCGGCCTGGAGCACCCTGGACTGCACGAAGAAGGCAGGAGAGCCACAAGGCAGCAGGGAGCAAGGCTGGGCTGGAGAGAAGCCAGGAGGGGTGACAGGACACTCACACCCAGGAGCACAGATACAGAGCAGCGCTCGGGACAATGCCACAGGGCACACACGAGAGAGAGAAATGGTGAGTTACCTGGATGAGGTCTGGAAAATGGCCCATCTTTGGCTTGTGTGACTCCAAAACACAAGAAAACCAAAATACTGGCCACAATACCTCTGCAAACAAAGAACAAACAGCCCTCAGTGTGTGCAAGTGTCTCCCAGGCAGAGGTGGGAGGTGGCAGGGAAGGAGGCCGGGCTCAGGATAGAGCTGGCAGCAGCAGCAGGAGCTGGCTATGCAGCATCACCGCTAGCACCGGCAGGCCCTCTCTAGCTCCACCTTGTGAAAGGGCAGCAAGTTCAAGTGTCCTTGTATTAGAAGGTGCTTGTTGCTCACGGTGTCTGTGTTACCCCATTCATAAATTAGGAAAGCCCAAGATTCTACGTAACAATCAGGGCTCCTTAGAGCCCCGTTAGATTAGGGGGTGTTATCTGTTCTGAGAGGCCCCCAGCAGGATTTCTAGGAGCTTCCTGTCCTACTGGAGTCACCTCCCTCGATACCAGTGGGGCTCCTGTGATCACCATGTGGAAGGTTAAGCACCACAGCACTACCAGAGTGCACCCTGGGGCCCAGGGACGGGCAAGCTCCCAGGACAGCAGAAAGGGTACCTTGAGGGGCTGCCCTTCCCCACCTTGCGTCCTCCGCTGAATCTCGCTCCACATATTGTTTGGTGTCAAGCAGCACTCAGGGCTGCCGGCCCATTCTCTACAGCCACACCAGGCTCTGGTCATTCAGGGCCAGGACGGTTCTTGGCCTAGTTTTCCTTTGTTTTGTTTTTTGGTGTTGTCTTTGTGATACTGGGGGTAGAACCCATGGCTTTTTCCCTAAGCTGCAATTTCTCTTACTTTTATTTTGAGGCACAATCTTAAGTGGCCCAGGCTGGGCTTGACTTGCAGTCCTCCTGTCAGCCTCCCAGAGTGCTGAGATTATGTGCTCACACTCAGCCAAGTTGGAAGGATCCCAACCTTGGCAGGACATTTATGGCCCCAACAGCACATGTGAATGTCTGGATCTAGCTCCATGACAAGCCCTGAGCTCCACACGACTGCTGCCAGGACAGAAGCAGAGGCCTAGTGCTTAGGTCAGGCCGTGCCCATGCCTGTTATTGTAGCCTCTGGCAGGGCAGGAAGTGGGGACAGCACCTGGCAGGGCCACTGAAGGGAGCTGGACACAAGCCTGGCACAGCCGCCCTCCACTGGGGAAGAGGACACTGACTAGGGGAGGCCTCTACCTCAGAGCCCTGACAGGAGCCTGTGTGACATCTGCCTGGGACGGTCCTGCTACCTCAGCCACTCTTTGGTATGTCACTTGGGGTCTCTGTGGCTATACATCCTGTGTGTACAATGACTTTTTATGGCCAATTTATAAGAACTTAAGGGGGCTGGGGATATAGCTCAGCAGTGCAGCATCTGCCTGGCAAGCGTGAGGTCCTGAGTTCAATTTCTGGTACCAAAAAAAAAAAAACAACAAAAAAGAACTTAAGTTCTAGGCAAGATTTCTGTATTGCACAGAACTTAAGTCCCAGGGTGCAGTTGGGCAAAATATCTTAAAAAAGAAACCATGTATTTTCAAATAAAGTCTATGCTTCACATCTCCTCAGTTTTCCCCAGTGTCCTCTTCGGCCCCAGCCTGCCATCCAGGACCCCAGTGACATTCAGTTCTTGGTCTCTGCAGCTCTTCCTGGCCAGAACAGAGGCTCTAACACTTTCCCTTTCTGTGGTACAGACGCAGCAAATGCTCTATTACTGAGCTACATTCCCAGCTTCTCTTGCTTGTTTGTTTGTGTTTCAGCCGGCCTTGCTAAGTTGCTCAGGCTGGCCTCAAAGTTGCCTCCTGATAGCTGGGATTACAGGGGTGAGCTACTACACCTGGCTCTGACTCTCCTCCCTGAGGACCTGGGCAGCTGCATTGCAGGATCTCCCTGTGTCCACATTTGTCTGTTTTCCTCACCATTACACTGGGCCGTGGGTGTGGGGAGGAAACCCCCAGGGCAGCACATCCTTTGTCACGTCCTCCAGGGGCCCCCAGGTCCACAGGGCTGTGACTCTTGATGCTGACTGTGAGCACCTGACAGGGCATCTCCATGTTTCCACTGCAGTTCCCCTGCCTTGCTCACTCACTAGAAGGGGTTGGTGTGGTGTGCACAGTCACATGGGAGGTGGGGATTTAGGCTTCTCCTCCCAGGGTGCAGTCTACGGAAGGCACTTGGAATTTCACACAGGACATCAGTCCCTTCCCCCCAATCAATGAACTTACTTTATCACCAACATCAGCATGGACTCGTGGATATTTATTTTATGCTTGTGTATGTTCCAACACCACTGACTTCATCGCTCAAACTGTTCCAGCTTAGCCCACAGGGCCTTTTTGGTTTGGCTCCTGTACTGCTTTGACATGACCCATTGTTGTGAGGTTTGGTTTTGCTTTTCTGAGTTCCTGACGTTCAGGCACCACAGGAAGTGTCAGGCTCATCTTAGGCCCAGCCCTAGCCCCCAAATCTGCCACTTCTCCAAGGTGCTCTGGCTCTTCACTGGAGAAGATCAGAGGCTGAGATCTGGGTGCTGGATGCGCTTTGCCGCTGGGCTGAGGTTGGTTGCAAGTTCTTAGGTCACAAAGAACAACACACCTGCCTACAGTGCACTAATGCTTCTACTGTACAAGTGTCCCAAGTACTCATGGGGTGTTGGTTTCACGATCCCCTGAAGACACTAAAATCCAAAAATATTCAAGTCCCTTATAGAAAATAGTATTTGCATGTAGCCTAGCAAATCTTCCCCTATACTTTAAATCATCTCTAGATTATTTAGAATGCCCGATACAGTATGTAGCTGCTATGTAAATAGTGTTACAATTATTATTTAAGATAGAAAGTGCGTATTTGTTTAGAACTGACTCATTTTTCAAATATCTTCAATTAAAGTTGGTTGAATAAAAAAATTTGGAGCTCACACAGGGGAAGAGCCACGATATTACACAAATCTCTCCTCGTACCCATCAGTACACTCATGAAGCCACTCTTGAGCTCTCACTGATATCTCCAATGGTATTACCAACCACACGGGTCTCTTGGACCCCTACCCAGCGGTGGCCTGTAACCCCACAACATCCACCACACAACTGCAAACAGGGCAGTGGTAACTGCCACCCACACCTGGTGGGTGCAATGCCACCAGCCAGTACACAACTCTCTGCAGCTCCCTTGTCCGGCCTTATGGATCCTGCCATCTTAGAGCCACAAAACACCTCCCAGGGCTTCAGCAATGTCTTAGCATGTATGGAAGAGACATTCAGTAGTCTGCCCGCTTCCTGGGGTCCCCAGAAGCCTCAGCTGGTTTTCAGTCCGCCTGCAGGAGGGTTCACTGGGTCATTCTTTGGCCTGACAAACACATTACGTCACGTGACCACAGAAGGATTAGACCAAGCAGTCTTGCTGCCATGAAAGTACGCCAAGCCCTGCCAATTCCGGTCTCCCCTCCCCTGAAGCCACCACCCTTTCCACCACCTGCCCCTGTCCTCGGAATACAGGGCCACAAGGAGCGAAAGGTCCTCTTCCCACTGCTATAGCTTCCATGGTACTCACTGCAGGGGGGCACCTCGCCGACTTCTGCTTTTCAGTGACTACGTACATGGTGCCGTGGGCACGCCCGTGTGGTTTTCGTGTGGACATCGGTTTTGCTCCAGATGGACGAGCATCCAGAACCGGGGTACTGGGCTGTGTGGGAAGAGCACATGTGGTTCTGCAGGAGTTTCAAGCTGCCTCCCACTGCAGCCACGTCAGTTCTTCTCACGATAAGCAGTGAGCCAGGGCTGCCACTTCCCACTTCTCCCAGTGTGCCTACTGTTCAACTGTAGCCCTTCCAACAAGTGTGCAGTATTACAGTACCTCATGGTTTGTAATCTGCATTTCTCTAATCCTTGGTGAGGCATCTGGCTAAGTCTTTTGCCCAGTTTTTATTTTTAAAAATTTAATTAATTTCTTGTTTTGGAACAGAGTTTTGCTATGTTGCTCAAATTACGTATCTCAAAATTATGGGCTCAAGTTAATCCTCCTGCCTCAGCCTCCAGAGTAGCTGGAACTAGAGGCACACACTATTGCAACCAGCTTGTCCAGTTTTTAAGAGTCTTGTTTCTTTTCTTATTAGTCAGCTTTAAGAATTCTTTGCATATTTTGAATACAAATCCTTTATCAGATATGTGTTTATAAATACTTTTTCTAAAACCTGCAGCTTGTCTTCCCATTCACTCAGTTTTTCCAAAGCATCAAGCTTAATTTTAATGAAGTCCAACCCATCAACTGCTCCCACAGGGGATGCCCCCGGCGGCATACCTTAATAGTCAGCACCAAGCCCAGGGCCACCTCAGTGTGTTCTCCTCGAGAGGTTTATCACTTCGCACTTAAGCCAATTTATAGCCTATCTTGGAAAGCTCTGTGAATGCAGAGAGGGCGGGGCTGGCATCTTGAGACTGTCCCTCCCCACTGTACAGCCTGTCCCCTCAATCACACACAAGATGCTGCTCTTGTAAGGGTCTGCTCTACATCACGGTACATCTCAGGATCACTGAGCTGAGGTGTTGGTCGACCACACCGCTCCTGTCCAGTGCTATCATCATAGTGTGTATTCAACTTTTGCTTTTTGAGACAGGGTTTCACTGTGTAGTTCAGACTGGCCTTGAACTTATTATGTAGCCTAGGCTGGTCTCGAACTCACAGTGATTCTCCTGCCTCAGCCTCCCAAGTGCTGGGATTACAAGTGTGCATTACCACTCCTAGCCCCATATTCAACTTTACATGTATTAGAGGTATACAAAAACAACTAATACTTTATTCACATTTACATGGATGCTACTCGTGTACTTGATATGATTATAATGTCTACAGAGGTCTAGCTTACTAAATTTGTAAATACAATAGAAAATGAAATATGAGTGAGAAAACCTGTCATTTCCCTCAAGGTCACACAGATAAATGTGCATGTCCACCCAGAGACACGACACACGACGCCACATACCCACTACCCTGAAAGGAAGACATACAGATGTGGGAGGACACGTAGTAGCCTCACTCCTACAAAATCTGACACACAGAGAGACCTGTGCTACTGAGGTAGGGGGCAGGGTCTGCGGCACAGGCCTGGTACAGTTGGTGAAGGAAACCCCCCATGTTCCCACTTGGTGGTGGGTACCCAATGTTGTGCATTTGTCAGAACTCATGACGTTAATTTTAGGCTCTAGCAAGTCCAAGGCTAGTTGGGCTACATGAGACTCTGTCTTAAAATCCAGAAAAAAATAACCCCCAAACCCAGTACCAAACCAGTAATGCATAAAAAGAACAATGATATAGAAGCTTAAACAAAAAAGTTTAATGAAAACAAATGTTTCCTAAATTTTTTAACTTAATAATTCTAAGAAAATTCTTGGAGCCAGGGATGGTGGTGCACACTGTAGTCTCAGTACTTTGGGAGGCTGAGGCCCATCAAGAATCAGTAAATGGAATCACCACGTAAAAAGCTTCTGCACAGCAAAGGAAACAACCAATAAAGAGTCCACCTATAGGACGGGAAAATATTTTTGCCAGCTATTTCATGGGCAGAGGACTAATGTGAATACAAAAACCCTCAAACAAATTAGACCTCCCAAAAGAAAAGACCCTGTCAAAAAAAAAAATGGGAAGCTGAAAGGAATAAACACTTCTCAGAAGAAGTACAAATGGTTAATAAATACACCAAAATGTTCATCATTGCTGGCCAGCAGAGAAATGCAAATTAAAACTACACTGAGATACCAACTTATCTCAGAAAGAATGGCTGTCAAAAAATCTAATACTAACAAATGCTGATGAAGATATGTGGGAGAAAGGAACCCTTTTACATTGTTGGTGGGAACGTAAACTAGTACAACCACTATGGAAATCAGTGTGGAGATTACTGAAAATAGAAATTCCATTTGGCCCAGCTATCCCCTTCCCAGGTATCCTCCCAAAAGAATTCAAATCATCGTATTATAGGAATACATGCATACCTGTGTTTATAGCAGCAAAATTTATATAATAGGTAGATCTTGGAAACAAGGTATACGTCCATCAACAGATAAATGGATAAGGAGGTGGTGGTATTTATACACCATGGGGTCAAACCCATTCAGTAACACGCTTCTACGGAGAAAGATAAAGACTGAGACATCTGAAGGTAAGTGGATGCAACTTGAGAACAGGATGTTAAGTCAGACACACAAGCTCAAGTATCATAGGGTTCCTCTTACACGAGAAACACAAAATATATATAAAAATATGACTAGAGAGTAAAATCGAAGACACAGGTAGGAAGCAGGGAGAAGTTCAAATACTTCCCCAAATTATAGAATGTTGTTTCAAAACTATTTTAATATGTATGCTAATTTATTTCATTTATATTAGTTTATCTGGGATTGTTGAAAAGAAACTTAATAGTCTGTTTCTTATTTTAAGAACTCTTTTGATTTATGTCTTATATTCTGAGTCACTACTTTGAAGATAATACACAGTGTATTAACTATTATGATTATTTTATGAAATTTTTTTCATTACAAAACAAAAAAACAAGTTCAAGCCCAGCCTGGGCAACTTAGTGACTTAGTGAGATCCTGTCTCAAAATGAAAAAGAAAAGGATTGATGCCCAGTATCGGAAAAAAATTTTGGTCTAGGGACGCACCTCAGTGGTAGAGCACTTTCCTGGCGTGTATGAGTCTGGGATTTGATCCCCAAGTAGGACAAAAATAAGTCCTTTTCTACACAAAACCTCCAGGTGCCCTGAGCACCTGGGAAGGAGACCCCTGGCTGCCACAGGCTTCCAGTGTGAAGCCTGGAGGACCAGGGCAGGCGATAAGAATGGACCCAGGACAGATGCACCACTAGTGACTCCGCTGGGAGAGGCAGTGGCACTGGGGACACTGCAGTGTGACCTGGGGTGACCAGTGTCTCTCAGGAGGACCCAGGAGCAGCTCTAGGCCCACCCGTAGAATTAGAGCAGGAGGGACGGGTCCTTCACGCTCTTGAAGAGAAATGGGGGCAGAGCCGTGAGTGTGATAGACAGATGTCCAGTGTCCCCAGAACTCAGACTTCAGAGGTGAAGAGTTCCCAACTGCCGCCACAGAGAGTAGGCCCATGCTCACACAAGCCACGGCAGCCATGGGGTCAGAGCCCCTGGTCCCTTTGCATCTGGTTTTCCTAGTGCGGATGACAAGGCCTGGCATGGTATGGCTCTGTGACTCATGAGGAGTCTGGTGGTACCCTGAGAGGCTTTCCCAGGACACCCTAATCACAGTGTAAGCTTCAGGGGAGGGGTATTTTCCTCCTATGACAATTCTTGCCCAGTGATATTGAAATCACGCATCTCTAACTAATTTCATTTGCTTCATGGAGAACCTGGTTTTTGGTGTTTGTTACTTTTGGTGCTAGGAATTGAAGGCAGGGCTTGAGCTATACCCCATGCTCCTGGGAGACACTTTTTGAGGTGTGGCCAAGTCTTTCCTCTTGCGACTCTTCTGCCCACTATGCCCAGCAGATGCCACAGACATCTCCATGTCCAGGTCCAACAGATGAATTCAGGAGAAGACCTACTTCTCCAAAGCCCCTCTGGGAAGATGCAGGCTCCTGTTGCCAGGCTGCCCGCCTGTACACCATTCTCCAATGGCCACAAGTAGACCCTCAACAAGCACCAGTACAGCAAGGCCAGAGCTGGGGGTGAGACAATATAGGCTCCACATCTCCTATTGGTCACCTATAACGCAAGGCCCGTCTGAGAAAGGAAAATGGCCAGGCAGGCCTACAGATGAGGTCAGGGAGGACCGGCATGGGGCAGCTGGACATGGCAGATGGGGCGGGCCTGGGAGCAAGCTGGTACCTGAGACATAGGAACACTAAGAGCTACAGAAGCTGACTGACAGCTAGTAGGGAAACCCAGGGAGAACAGGCCAGGAGTAGGTGCCTCATAGGCCAGGCCAGAAGAGAGGGCAGAGGGGCAGGATGAATGGCCACTCCTGGGTAACTGACAGCAACTTTGCACCAGAAATTGTGGTTTATCAATTTCTATTAGATTCACTCTGTAAGTGATCTCTGTTAGGTCCACTGTGGTGGATAGACAGGCTGAGTACCTCATGTCCCTGAGCTTACCACACTCATGATGAGCTGCACAGGATGGTTACAGTTGTCCTCACAGCTCACCAGCCCCAGTGGGGGACGCCAACTATACCCATATATCCACATCACACCTGTTGACCATGCTACCTAATCCTCACGATAGACACTAAGGCCTTCACTATTGAAAAACAAAGTGCTGGCCCAGAGCTGTCCTGAGCATGTCCCACCAGGCTGGGGCCACCAACCAAGGCTGCCTCAAGGCCTTCGCTTTGATGGGCCTCAGGCACCTTGCTCTACCTCAGTTTCCATCAGATCAGCAGGGCCTGGCCCCTGATGGGAGGGAGCACCTAGGCCAAGGACCAGAATAGCAACTGAAGAGATCGGTCTGATAGAAAATTCAGAACAAACATAAACTCTCTAGTGCCAAACACTGGAGAATGGGCTCAGGGACCATGCAATCCAGGCAAAGACCCCTCTTGTGACTGGCCTGCTGTGGACAGTCCTGAGAAGTAATGTCCCAGGTGGTCACTGGATGTCCATTCAGTGTCTTGGAGTGGTTTAAATATTAAAGGTATGGGTATCAACACTTCTCTAGAACAGTGCCAACTCAAGGGACCACTCTGGAGATAATACAACACACTCCTGTCTCTGAAGTCCATGCAGTGGTCACTCGGGAAGTGACCATGCTCCAAGGTTCTAGAGACCATTCTTGGGCAGAAAACACATGTGGCTCCAAGGTAGATTAACTAATGGTCAACTTGTAACACCCAGCTGAACTGAATCTGTGGTGCTAGGTGTGCTGGGTGTGGAAGGCCCACCTGAGGACTGTTGCCAACAGCATAAAAAGTGAACTGGAAGCTGGATGTGGTAGCACATGCCTGAGATCCCAGCACTCAGGAGGCTGAGGCAGTTGGATTGTTGCTATGTGTTTGAGGCCAGCCTGGGGTACACAGCGAGTTCAAGGCTAGTCTAAACTACATAGTGAGACCCTGTCTCAGAAAAACAAGACAAAACAAAACAGAATTGGAGGGGAAGATGGTGTGCTGTTGATTCTCCTGGAGAAGCTTGTCACAATGGCTTTCCTGATATGAACGTGGCTGTTCTTATTGTTGGAGGAGCTCAGGTCCTTGCTGTCACTGACGATGGCTGCAGTTCTCCTCAGGGGTGCTCTGGTCCTGACCTTGAGCATCCCTTCCTGGCTCCAGTGCAGATCCCTCAGCCTGCTGGTACAGACTTCCTGGCTTCTACCATTGATACAGATTTTTGATACAGACTTGCACAGGACATTGTTATATCCTCTCGGTCTCCAACTAGGCCCATGGAGGACATTACCATGGGTTCTAGGTCTTCAGATGGACTCGTGCAGGACAATGCAGTGGGATCCAGGCCCTCAGCTGGATTCTTTGGGTCTCTAGTGCAAGGACAGATCTCCCGCACTCTTTTGCATTTGATTCTTTGGGTGAACATTAGAATCTTATAAATTATATGTCCTGTATAAACCTTTTCCCTTGTAAACCCTGACTACAATAGGTAGCTGTGACAGCTGATGCCTCAGACACACAAGGGGAAGGCAAGGGGCCCTGGCAGCCTGAGGACAACAGCCCACAGATGCCCCACCCTCCATACCAGGCACCTGTTACCTCTTGGTGTTATAGGCTGTGTCCTGAGGCGTTTCTTCCAGGAGAGTCACATAGCCCAGTGCACAGGTAAGGATGAAGAGCACAGTTAAGGTGTGGGCTCGCCTAAAATCCAAAAACACACAGGCAGGGTCAAAGCATAGACCACATAGCCAAGTTCTTATGTGACACACACCAAATCACCCTGTACAGGAGAGGGTCCTGGCTAGGCGATAGAGGGTCCTGTACATTCTCACCCAACAGTACACACACCAGACAGATGTCAACATCAGTTAAAATTAAAGCCTGTCTTAAAAGGGACTTTAATGCATTGTTTTTTGTTTGTTTTTTTCACTATCATTTTCCACTAACAGTGATCTCATAGCTTTTCAAGTGGTCAACCAGCCAGGGCAGCTCTAATCATCCATTAAGCCATAGAGGGAATAGTCTTTGAGTTCTACAAAAATACAGATTGAGTTGGACATGGTGGCACAGACCTGTACCCCCAGCACTCAGGAGGTTGAGGCCTGAGGATCTTGAGGTCAAGGCCAGCTTGGGTTACATAGTAAGTTTGAGCCCAGCATGAACAACACGAGACTCTGCCTTAATACCCTCTTCCAATATAACCCCACAAAGATCATAAAAAATCTGGACAAGGTGGTTCACAGCCATAATCTCAACACCGTGGGAAGCAGGAGGACTGCATGTTCAAGCCCAGTCTGGGAAATTTAGCAACTTAGTAGCACCCTATCTCAAAATAAAAAATACAAAGGATATAGTTCAGTGCAAAGACCTGGGTTCAATCCTCAGTACCGCAAAACCAACCAACCAGTCAACCAACCAACCAACCAACCAAGCAACACCTAGAAACTAAAAAATATATATACATATTAATAATAATAAAATAACTCTTTGCCCTTTGAGGTAAATGTTCACCCTGTCTTCAAGAAGTCACTTAGTGCCTGGCCCCTTTGGCTTTTGAGAGGCAGAAACAACAAGAATGCTCCAGTTCTGTCCTGTTCATAGCAAGTAAGAGGACAGTGGGTCTGGACACCAGTATATGAGGCTTACAGAAGGATGGACTTTAGAACCACACAATCAACTGCTGCTGGAAAGCAAAGCCATCTCATTGTTCTTTGCCTGCACACAGTATATGTGCATCTACACACATGCGGAAATAACTGACTCCTGAGGTGGGCATCCCTGCCCCACTCAAGATGCCAGATGTGCACAGTTACAGCTATTTCCAGGGCTGGGGATATAGTTCAGTGGCACAAGTGCCTGCCTGGCAAGTGCAAGATCATGAGCTTGATTCCTGGTACAAGACAATGCTTTCCACCTTCCCCATTTGCTCTGGTCCTGCAGTGCCCGGGCAGATACAGCAAAGGTCTGGGTCCCATGACCAGGCACAGGTCTAGTCACTCTATAAGGGAGAGGGCATGAGGATCAGCTCTCTTCCAGGAGTGGAAAATACCCAGTTGTCTGTCTTTAGAGATGACCACACTCATCATGCTGAGTGCTAGGAAGGGAGGCCTGTCAACACCAGTGAAGAAAGCAGAAGGTATAGCCAAGAAAGGGCTATGGGGCAGCTGGACATAGCAGATGGAGTGGGCCTGGGAGCAAGCTGGTACCTAAGGCACAGGAAAAGCAGGACCTGTCCCAAGAAAGGGTCAGGCCTCCCATAGCCTGCAAGAAGCTCCCAGGCTATGACACTGCCCTCCTGGCCTAATGGCCAGCAAGACCAAAAATATCAACAGGCCAATTGTACTTCCCAGATGTGGGCAAAGCTGGGAAAGCCCTAACTCGCAGGAACTGAGAAAGGCATCTTCTCGAAGCTAGCGTACCTAACATCACCCAGATAGTCCCCAGTATGGAGAAGGCTCACTGGATCACTGAGTTCTAAGATACATGATAAATTCTCAAGAGTGTCCCGACCTCACCCTGTTGGGAACTGGCTAGTGACTGTGGGCACCCATGGTACTTCATTGTCTTCCACCCACGGGGCAATGTTCACATGTCTCTCCAGGGTGACGGTCTGCGCGGCTCTTCAGATGAGTGTTAAGGTGTGGCAGACAGCTTCAAGCAGTGCTTTGAGTATGTGGTCCTAACAGTCCCAGAGCCTCCCTGCTGGATAGTACATGCGCAAGAACACTACAAATGGCAGAAAGGCAGCACTCTTGCGGCCTCTGACCCAAATTGCAGGCCCTGTGGCTGATAAGTAGTTACCAAAACCCAAAACCTTTGCACATATCAACAATCACTGGCTCCAAAGAAGCCCAACTGTCTTTGAAAATAAAAAGTCTAAATACAAGGTTTTTGGATCACACAAAAATTCTCTTTGGCTGGGCAGGGTGCTACATAACTGTTAGGCCAGGACTTTGGGAGACTAAGGCAGAAAGATCACAAGTTTGAGTCCCATCTGGGCCATTTATCCAGACCTTGTCCCAAAATAAAAAGTCAAAAGGGCTGGGAATGTAGCTCACTGGGAAAGCCCTGGGTCTGGTCTCCAGTATTGAAAGCGCTGCAGTGTGCCACTGCGGTGGTGCAGAGGATGGAAAGTAGTCGGGAGATGAGACTTAGTCTGAACACTGAGAGGCCCAAAGGGCCACCATGAGTGCTCAGTATTAGGGACACCTCCAGGGGTAGCACCAAAGTCAAGAACTCTCTGGTTCTTATTTAGAATATCAGTGTAAGAGAAAAACCAAAGGAAAGCAATTTGGGCAGGGGCTGTCTCAAAGCTAGGCAGTTTGTGGAGGAAAGGGAAGGACAACGCCCAATACACATGCTTCACTCACCTAAACTTGTTTAACACCTCACTCCTAAAACAGCCTGCATGTTTTTGCCCTGCAGTTTAACCATTCAGTCCTCGGCCAAGTCCTCCACACTAAAGAATAAAAGTTTCTTTTGTTAATTTTGGAACCTAAAGTCATTTCTACAAACATACATTTTTTGAGATTCACCTTGAGGGGCAGGTGTGTGCTTGAGATAGGGTCTTACTATTAAGAAGGCCAGGCTGGTTTTAAACTTGCCATGCAGCCCAAATCTGGCCTCAAACTCAAAATCTCCTTCCTCAGCCTCCCAAGTGTTAGGATTATAGCTACCAATGGCTCTGAGATTCATCTTTATTTCATGTTAACTTTTTATCATATTCATTATTAAGATTCTATAAAAACAGGCTGTGGATGTAGCTCAGTAGTTACATCCAGGATTACCAAATGAAAAATAAATCTTTAAAACACAAAATAAAGAGTTTAAAAATCCTGGACAGCAAGGCTATGATAACTTACTCAGAAGGAGCCTGGCAGCATGGCTCTCCAGGGAGCGTAAGTCACTTTTACTAGGCAAGCACCTGCCACCTCTATGAGGAATCACAAAGCTCTTTCTCCCCTCATGTGCCAAGTACCTGCCCCATACTCCTCTGAAACGAGGTTGCAGGGAGGAAGAACCACCTGCTGAAGAGATGCACAAAGGAGGTACCTGACGTTAGGCAGGCCGTATCCTCCTGGAAAGCCTTCTGATCCCCAGTCTCCCATGGGTAGTAAGCATCTGTGCCCCAAGCACCCCTGTGGGCAAAGCCCAGAAAGTCACTAGTCTGTACTTTCGAGACTAGCACAGGCCTTTGTTGGAGCTGGGAGACGACTGTGCTCTGACTGGGGCTGCTTCTCACTTTCCCTTTGGCCAGCACCTTTTGTGTGTTCTCAAGTTCAGGGTTATGCCACAGTCTAAAGTCTTGTTTAGTTCTTTACAGTGTCCGCTAAGTGCTAAAAGCACCCAGTAGGGGGACCCCCCCAAAATGTGTTGGATGGATGGCTCAAAAAACAAATACAGAATGTGAAACATGGAAAGTGAGCCCAATGACTTCCTGCAGGTCTCTGCAGCCCCAGCTCCTTGCCTGAGGGGCACAGCAGGACACAGGATGCTGACAAGGCCCTGAAGGTCAGAGAATCCACAGGGCACTGAGACCATACCCAACTGACTGAGGCACCCCAGCTTTCTCTCCTTCCTATGGCTCCACAGCCACCAGCATATTTCCGCAAGGCAGCACTGGCTGACCATAGCCAAGGGTTGGTGTTGACAAAGGTCCAAGGCCCCCCTAAAGCCTTACCACCACTTGAGCATATCTCTCCAGAGCTTCACCTGCCACTCCCACTTGCAAGCCAGAGATACAAGCCAGATCAGGATAAGGTCCCTCAGAAGTCTGGCACCTTCCCCTGAAATGTTCAGTCCCTCCCATACCAAGCCCCCCAACCCATGATCAAGTGTGCTCTATGTGAAGGCCACAGTTCAGTTCCCTTATAGCTGCTTTTCCTCTCCTGGGGGTATGACCTTCACTTTCCTGGGCCCCTCTCCCCAGAGCCCACCCTGGGCCTTCAGTGTAGCTCAGCTGAATGGGAACTGAACTTGTAGTAAAGAAGGGTCAAGTCCTTCCTCTCATGACCAATACTTTCTGGTCTATCAGTTCTGCTCTTACAGATGAGGAAAGGTAAAGGGCTAGCCCAAGGTCACAGGAAGCATACCTGCGACCTGTCTGAGCCCTGAAACTCAGCCCCCGCAGCCCCAGCTGAACCTTGGCCACCACCTCACTAAAGGTAGAGCGCGCTGCCTGAACTGAACTCAAGGCTTGGCTGGGGCCAAGGTGTGCAATGGGGGAGACGGGGGAAGACGGACAGACAGGACTAAACAGAGTGGGGCTTTAGATCCGCAAAGCTGAACAAATCTTGACACGCAGCGCGATGCCACACTCACCGGGCCAGTTCACGCCACTGGACTGGGGAAGCGCGGCGACTCTAGCGGCCAGAGAGGCGCTGCCCCGCAGAATGGAAATGCGAGAGGCACGAACGTCGGATGGCAAGGCCAGGAAAGCCTTCCCGAGGTCATTCCGGAACGCGGGGAAATGCACCCGAGGGACCTCCCTTGGCCTGCCCGCCGCAGAGACCCGGGCCGTCCGGGCCCCCAGACCAGTCCGGTCTCCAAACCTGGCCCGGCCCCGCTCACCCCCGGCTCGGGCAGGGCGCCCCCGCCCGCCCCCTGCCCTCACCAGAAGAAGGTGTTGGTGCCGTCGTCGTAGACCTCAGACTCGGTACTGCGGCGGCCCTCGGGCCGCGGAGACCCGGGCCGCAAGCCCCCAGCGGCCCTGCGTTCGCTCCTCCGCATGGCGGCTGACCGCAACTACTACCAGGACGCGCGCGGGCAAGGGTCGCGGCGTCGCCCCGGGGGGGTCTCCGCAGAGAGGGGCGGGACTGTGAGGCATTGTGGGACCGGTAATGCGCGACCGAGCCGCGTGGCACGCTGGGCTCTGGGCGCAGGGCGCGCCGGGAGGGACGCCGCCCGGTTGCTAGGTGACCACGGCCGGGTACCTCCTGGTCAGTCTGCAGCGCAGACTTGCTATCTTTGGTTGGTTCCCACTGTTAACGCAGTCGGGGCGCCGCAATAAACTAAAGTAACATACATTAAAAGGACCAGCCAGACTAATCTTGAAAGACAACCTCGCAGCTTCTCAAAGGGTTAAATAGAGTTGCCTTGCAGCGCTGACCGCCAGAGAGACGCGGGGACCGCCCACAGAGTTGGGTGACCATGGCTGGTGGCTGGGATCCCGAGATACCGCGATATAAACCCACTGCCTGTGAAGGGGTGGGGTCGTACACACAGAAGTGATATGTCCAGCGGGGTAATACTACTGCTCACAGAAGTGCAGACACTGGGAACGTGCAGGAAGCGGGCCGCTGGAAAACACTCCGTATTACAAGGCCTGTTGACAGGAAACGTCCATACAGAAGACAGTCAGCAGGAGCTGTGCAGCGGAAAGGAATCGGCTCCTCTGAGGTGATGAAAAAGGTTCAAATCAAGTGTCAACCTGAAAAAAAAAAAAGGTCTGTTTTGAAGAACGGAGATTCATCTCCCACAGGCTTCCTTGGTCCGTGGTTCAGTGATAACGGAAATTAAAACTCAGGCATTCAGCAAGAATTTACAAGGAAAAATAGTTTTCAATGGAAAGTAAGAGAAAATGAAGGCAGTAGAGCACAGCTCAGGCAAAGACCAAGCCGGCCCCTAACAAAGTGTATGCGCTGCTAAAGCGAGCGCATGGCCCCCTAACAAAGGAAAGTAAAAGAAAACAGGGAAGAAGGGACTTCGTGGGGAACATAAGGGCAGACATCGGAAGAGAAAAGGGCCAGCCTTATGGGGTGCCGCGGAAGACTGGGGTCCGGCTGATCATGATTTCATTCTTGGTTTCCTAACTCCAGAAAAATCTCCGACTGGGGGGTGGGGGTGGGATTCAGTTTCCATGAGATGACTGTTTCTGCTTGGGAACTCTCAGTCCTGTGAGGCTTTGCTGGAATCCAAGGTGACTACAGGTTTAGGACAGTGGAGACTTCTGGGTGTAGTTGAATGTCCCTGTAAATCTTTACCTTGTGCAATCCTAGCATTTGGATAGTTAACAGAGAAGGATCTGAGTTTAAGACCAGCCCGGTCATCTGAAATTAATAGACACATCTCAAATGAAGAAGTAGAAATGGGAAATAAGTATCTGGAAAACTGTTAAACATCACTGATCATTTGAGAGATGCAAATTAAAACAATGCTGAGATCCCATCTTACTTCAGAAAGAATGGCTATTATCAAGAAATCAACCATAACAAATGCTGGCAGGGCTGTTGGAAAAAAAGGAACACTTTTCCACTGTCGGTAGGAGTGTACACCACTGGTGCAACCACTGTGTAAGTCAGCGTGGAGATTCCTCAAAAAACTAAAACTAGAGGTCCCATTTGATGCACCTATTCCCCATTCCTAGTATCACCTGAAAGACTTAAAAGCATCATAGCACAATGATATATGCACATCCATGTTTACAGTGGCACAGTTTGTAATAGTTAAGTCTTGAAAACAGGACAAGTGCCCATCAATCAATGAATGGATAATGTTTTTTATACAATGGAGTACTACTCTGCCATAAAGAAGGATAAACTTGAGACATTCCTAGGTAAATGGATGTACCTTGAGACCATAATTTTAAGAGAGGGCTGGGGATATAGCTCAGTGGCACCATGCCTGCCTGTCAAGTGTGAGGTCCTGAGTTCAATTCCTGGTTCAAAAAAAAATCTTAGGTAAAATAAATCAGACATACATGTGTAAATATCATATTATTTCTCAGGTGTAAGAAACTGAAAGTGTAAATAAGGAACAAAATATATAATAGATATTGGGAAATGGAAGGAAAATATTCAAATGAGAAGGGAAACGAGGGAGGGGGAGGGAGGAAGGAAGGAAAGAAGGGTGAAAAGAAAATAGAAGGATGCCAGGCGTGTTGGCACACACCTGTAATCCCAGCACTCGGGAGGCTGAGGCAGGATTGTTGCGAGTTTGAGACCAGCCTGGGCTACATAGTGAGCTCAAGGCCAGCCTGAACTGCAGAGCGAGACTGTGTCTCAAAAAGACCAAAAAGAAAAAGAAAAAGAAAAAGAAAGAAAGAAGGAAAAATGGAAACAAAGCTTGTGTAAATAAGGGGAAAGCTGGGCGAGGTGGTGCACGCCTATAATCCTAGCCCTTGGGAGGCTGAGGCAGGAGGATCGTTGTGGGTTCAAGGCCAGCCTTGGCTACAAAGTGAGCTCAAGGCCTTGTATAGAGAGACCCTGTCTCAAAAAGATAAAAATCAATAAATAAATACATAAGGGGAAGAGGAGTTGCAGGGAGGGGAGGGGAGTGGGGAAAAAAAAGAAGCAAGATATGTCACTTACAGGTACAAATTACCTATGGTGAATGTGATCATTATGTGTATCTAAAATGTACCCCCTACAATAAATAAAAAGACCAGCCTGGGCTATATAGTGAATTCAAAGTAATAGTCTGTTTCAAAAGAACAAAACAAGGACCAAAATTTTTAAAAAAATTTTAAAACTCAGTCTTGAGGAGAGATGAGATAGGTTATGCAGATTTAGGGTGAATCAACTTCGCTAACTTTTAGACGTCAAATGACTGACATGTCTATGTGCTGAGAAAGGGTTGGACCCAAAGCTCTACACACAAAGGTCAAATTTTGTTCTGCTTTTAATTATTTATTGGGCATCTGTAGGCCCAAGTGAAGAATCACTGTTTCTTAGGAAAAACTGTTTTTAAGTCCCTGGCCTTTTCCATGAGTAATAGAATAAGGACCCAGGAGTTTATTGGTTCCCTGACTCCACTGTGGTTCCCGTGTCAGTCTGGTCTGTGTTGCTGAACCAAAGAGAGGGCGGTCTGAATAGGTATGGTAATGCTTGACTGTAATTCCAGCACTTGGGAGGATTGCAAATTGGAAGTCAGCCTAGACTATGTAATGAGAACCTGTCTGAAAAACAGTGGGTGAATGCAGAGGGGTTTCAGAAGCCAGGTGGGGGGTTCAGATATAGTGAGCCCACTGATTATTCAGCATCAGGAATCTGATGATACAAATGGACACCATGGAAGAAGCTGGGGCCTTCCCGCTACGATTTTTTTTTTTGCAGTGCTAGAGATAAAAATCAGGATTTTGTGCACACTAGGAAACTACCTACCACTAAGCTACAGCCCAGCCAGCCTAAGAAAATTCAGTCCTCTCTCTAGAAGCTAAACATAAAGAGGTGTCTGGAAAGAATGCCAAGGAATATAGGACTCAGAAGAAAAAGATGTGAAGAGCAAGAATGATTCTTACCAGCAGAGGACAACGAGGACTAAGATGATAATATTCCTCAGTTAAAGTGAAAAAAGACACCTAGCTATGCCTGCTAGAACAAAGATTTCAAAATGGGACTAGCAAAGGAGTCATAAACCAGGATACACTTACTATAGCAAACAAATTGAGACAAGGGTAATTTTAAAGACAGAAGAAATCAAGCAAACAGGTTTGAAGCCAAGCACTAACCTCAGCAACTGACGTAGGGGCCAGCTTACTCACAGGGGTCAGTATGTGAAAATCTCATCTCAAAAGGGATTCTGGGGGCTGGGGATATAGCTCAGTGGAATAAGCGCTTGCCTAGCAAGCGCAGGGTCCTGAGTTCGATCCCCAGTACCGCAAAAAAAAAAAAAAAGGGATTCTGCCACTGACCAGACCAGCACGGTGTGCTGGTGTTCTGAGAGGGCAGGATTCTGAGCACAGTCCCCACCTCATTTTGGGTTGGGCACCCACAGTGTTCGCGCACCTACCTGTAACAGTACCCACTGAAGTGTACTTTGGGCCAGGCAATGTGGGGTATAGGCCTGTAAATGCTCACAACAGGCTCTGGGATCCTAACCGAAGGGCCCTCCAGCCGGCTACCGCACCGAGATCGCTGCCGCTCTCGGAGCTGCAGGTCGATGCCTGCCCGGCCGCGCACTGGACCACCTCGGGCGGGGCCGGGCCAGGACGGGCCCGCCGGGCGGCTCTGCAGACCCAGTAGCCCAAGACCCACGCCGAGCTGGGTGGGTCTGGCAGTCCGTCCTCGGCCCGGGAGTGGGTGCATACGTTCTCCCCATCGTGAGAGCCCGGCCCCATGCTGGTGAATTTCCAACGTCCTGCAGATGCAAGCTGTCCAGATGTTCACTACTCTGTGGGTTCCATTTTGTATCATTTAGAGCCGGAGAAACTGAGGCACAGAAATGTGGGCTACTCTCGGCCCAGCTTCTTGCCGCCAGCGCTTTGCCCACGCACTCTGAGGGCGTCCGCGGCGCGAGTGGAGCGGCCCACGTAGGACGCGGACGCCGTGAGGCCCGGGTTGTGAGTGGCAGGGGAGGGGGCAGGATGTGGGGCTCCGGGGAAGGGACCCGGACAGACAGGGTGGAAGGAAGCCGCCACTTCCAGCAGGGGACAGCGGCTGCCGGGAGGAGGGGCGTGGCCTGGGCCCTATTCCTGGTGATAAAGAGTGGAATAGTGGCGGAAATGCTTTGTAAAAATACATTTGGGGAGATAGAATCAGCGTGGTGCTCCGAAGGGGACCCAGCTGGGCGCCTCCTCAGGAGCCTGCAGGCAGGAGGCATGAGCATCCCTGCTGGGAGACCCCACCTCCAGCCCCCTGCGGTGAGGGCCTGCCTTGCCTGGTGTGGGGTCTCCCCGCAGGGCGTGGTGACCCGGAAGGCAAAAAGAGGGCAGAGGGCAGGTTCATGGGGCGCCCACCCGACTCACCTGAAAGTGCTGCTCTGAGAGGAGGGCTCCTGTCCCGCCTCCCGGGGGGGTTTGGCTAGACATGGCCTAAGGCGAAACGAGGGGTGAAGGTCAGGGCAGGTAGCGCCACTACTGCCTTCGAGTTCCTGGGCACCTTTGGACCCAGTTGACATCATCACTCTGAGCTCTCCGGATGGACCTCAGCCCCTAGCTAGGAGGAGTGGGCGTGGTCATCTGCCTCCCCTGTCCTTGGCGGAGGAGGAGGAAGGGAAAGGTCCAGGGTCCTGTAGAAAAGAGCAGGAGCCCCAGGTATCTGACCATGAAGGGCAGGGCAGCTGGGGCCAAGACTGGGTCGGGACACCATCGCTTCCTCCCAATCACACTTCAGATGAGAGGCTGGACCCCAAGACTGAGGCTGGGGAAAATAATGCTTAAATACTGTAATATGATAATGAAGTAAGTCCACAGTAGAGCTTACAAAAGTGGTACATGTTTGTGGTAGGAAATTTGAAAGGAACAAAATAATATAAGGAGGAAAACATCATTCTACAATCCCATAATTCACATCGTTAAGCAAAGTTACATGCAACTATGAAGCTACTTTTTCAGTATCTTAATGCATTTTAACTTCATTGATGTTTTAGAAATTTATACAGTACATGTTTGTAATTTATTTAACAGTTTTGTTGTAAACATTTTCCTCCTTTCTTTTCTTTCTTTTTTTTTTTTTTTTGGTACTAAGAATTGAACTCAGGACGTTGAGCTTGCCAGGCAGGCACTAGGCCACTTAGCTGTATCCCTGACCCTTCTCTCTCCTTTCTTATAAGCTCTTTGAATGCATGTATACATGTATGCTTTGTGCATGCCAGGCAAGTGTTTACTACTGAGCTACTTCCCTAGTCCCAAAATTCTGATGGCTGGCAATGTACGATTTGTTCAGATATTTTCCTACACTCGAAGTGTTTTTTTTTTTTCTTTTTGAGACGGGGTCTCACTGTGTAGCCCAGGCTGGCCTCGAACTTTCAGCAATCCTTCTGCTTCAGCCTTCCAAGTACTGAGATTATAGGCATGAGCCACATACCTGGCTTCTTGAAGATCTATGTGTTTTAAAATTTTGGATGCAAAGGAAAGTTATACATGTCTTTATTATTTTATTGTTTTCCCTTAGGACAGTTTACAAAAGGTGAGATCAATGGACCAAAGTATCAGCAATGTTAGGGCTTTGATGCTTCTTGAGATCTTATTTGCTGCCTGGATGGCACAGGAGGCCCAAGCTGATTTTGCACCCTCCCTGAGTGTGGGAACATGGAGGTGGGAGAGGCTTGCATGCAGCCTCCTGTGTGTGGGCAGTGCTGTCCTTGGAGAATGGGAATGAGGAGGAAGGCTATCTGGGTTTCTGAGGCAATGGAATTGGGAAAGCCCAGTGAAGTCATTGAAAAAGTGCAGTATGCAGGTGCAGGTCCCTGTGGTGGAGAGCTCAGGAGCAAGTGGAGAATGCAGACCTGAGTTTGGGTTACTCCTATGCTCCAATCAGCACTGCGGAGGGTGCAGCGTCCCAAGTCCTTCACTTCCTTCCTTACTCCCCAGCCTTCCTTGCAATAAGGCGTGGTCATGCAATTAGCCATATGAAGGGTGGAGTGCCCTTCACGTTTCCTCTCCTGCTGCCTGGAATGTGGATGTGATGCCTGGAGTTTGAGCAGCCATTTTAGACCATATAGTGAGGCCAGGTGCTTAAGCAACAAGCTAAAGGGATTCTGAGCTGGGCTTGGTGACACACACCTACAACCCCAGCTACTTAGGAGGCTAGGGTGGGAGGATTGAAAGTTCAAAGCCAATCTGGGCAATTTAGCAATTTAGTGAGACCTTGTCTCAAAAAATAAAAAAAGGCTGGGAATGTAGCTCACTGCTCCCCAACTACAGTCCCCAGTCACACACACACACACACACCATGGCCAGACCAGTCCTGGGCTACCAACTCCAGACTTTCTTCTTTTTTTTCTTTTTGAGACAAGGTCTCTCGCTGTGCAGTTGGCCTTGAGCTCACTTTGTAGCCTAGGCTGTCCTCGAACTCACAACAATCCTCCTGCCTCAGCCTCCCGAGTGCTGTGATTACTGGCGTGCACCACCACGCCCGGCCTGACTTCAGACTTTCTTACAGGTGGAATACATGAACATGCTTCCCATTTGGGTTCCATCTGGGCTTGCTCCACAGAGCTATGTTGTCTCATATGCTGGTTCCTTTTACCTTTATCACTTCACAGTTTTCCACCTACTGAGGGGCACCTGGTACCCCTTGGAGCTCAGTTGGACATACAGAGGCCAAGGCCTGAAGCTGGGAGATGGCTGCCAGCCGACAGTGAACCTTGGCCTAGGTGTCCCATGTCACTCACATTCACACCTGGATGCTGCCCCGCCCCTCATACCTGGGTGCCCCAAACAATGGGTATTCTGATCACTGTGACCAAGCCATGCTTTTTGGTGTTTGTGTCCTGCCAAAGCCCAAACCCTTTATTGCCCTGAGTGAGCTAGCATATCCTTGTGCAGTTGGCTACTTAGGAGCCACACCACATGGGTGGTCCACTCACACGCCCCACCCCCAGAAACCCTCACCAAGCCTGCTGTCCTGTGACAGACTCACCAGTTGCCCACATCCTTTGGGTGTGGCCCCATGCCTCCTCAGGCCCCTGTCAGCAGTAACTGGCCTGGACAGGCTACTGTCCTAGGGCACGGATGCCTTCACTGTCCCAAGATACTTTTCCCCCTGGGTCACTGGGCTGGGGCCCCGGAAGGCACTTTTTTCTCAGGGTTTCTCTCTCCTCTTGCCTGTTGCTCCTCTGGGAATGAAGAGAAGGTTTGGGGGCCTGGGCTGGGCTCTAGGGGCACTGACATGCCACCATAGTGGGTCTCTGTGAGGATCCCCTGCTCTCCCCGCCCTCCTTGTCTGAGCTGGGGTGTCACTGCCTTGGCCTACAGCACATCCCTGTCCCCCCCCCCCCCCCCCCCCCGTCCCATTCTGAAGAGGGGGCGTTCGGCAGCCTTTGGCTCCTCCCCAGGACACCTGGGTGCGGCAGGGGAGGGAAGGCGGGCTCTACCCGGAAGTAGCACTGCCTGCACCTGGCAGCCACTTTCAGAAGCGAGCGCCGCCGGAACCCCAGCAGTCCCAGCAGACTCCCTGATCGATCGGCAGGCAGCCTGTGCCCAGCATGCAGGTGAGCCTGGCCTGCACTGCCCCTCGTCTTGAAGGACACACCCTGGGGGTCCTGAGAGACTGCCAGGAGGGATGAGGGACCCTGGGCAGGACCCAGGAGGATGGCTCTTCCCACTGCCTGGGATTCTGGAGACCCCAAGGCTGGGCTCAGAGGCACCTTTGTGAGGACCCAGGTGGCTGGGGCCGACTTGTTGCTATCCCCTGCCTGAACCCCTGAGGGTCTGTGGGCTCCAGGTGTTGGTGACCAAGTGTCTACCCACTTGGGCTGTGGATGCTGAGTCAGCCATGCAGAGCAAAGGGCTGGAGGGCACAGGGGACCTTCAGGAAGATGGGCTTTCTCCTCCTTGCTATCGAAGAGGTCATCTCCCCACCTGGCAGCCCAGGAGGAGGCCCAGGGAGGAGAAGAGTGAAACCAGCATCACCGCCCCCCCCAGTCTCCAGGTGTGGGCTGGCCTCTCCCTCCACCTCTACTCACGGCCAGCTCTGGTATCTGCTGTTTGACCTGGCCCCAGGGTCCCCTGTCAGCCTCTGCCTCCCATGGGGGCCAGGAGAGACTGGGCCAGCCAGCCAGGTGGGGAGGAGCACCTGCTGGCCAAGCAAGCGTGTCAGTCCTTAGACACTCAGAGGTGCCTCCTGCCAGGGTCCTTTTGTGGCTCCTCATGGCTACTGCTGAAGTCCAAGTTCCCTGGCTGTCTGAGCAGCCTTCCTTGATGTCGCTTCTGGTCACCTGCCTTCTTGCCCTTTATGCTTTTGCAAAGCTGAAGTGCTGAAGACTGAGTTACTAGTAGTAGTAACTGTCAAGTTCCCAAAGGTGCTGAAGACTGAGTTCCTAAGAGTGCTGAGGACCGAGTCCCTGAGAGTAATAACTCCCAAGTCCTCAGAGGTGCTGAGAGGTTGGTCACTAAAAGTAGTAGCTATCAATTCTCACAAGTGCTAAGGACTAACTCCTAAGCACCAATGGTACCTGTCTCTCAGAAACAGCCCACACACATTGCTGCCCCAGGAATGCTGCACCCACTTCTTGCCTGCGGCCAACCTCTTGCCCTATAAGGCTGAGCTCTGGGCCATCTCCCTTCCAGTAGCCACTACCCCATAGCCCTTGGTGTCCACTCACAAGGTGTGCAGCAAGCTGCCTCATCATCTGGGAAGATGCAGGGAAGGATGAGCTGATGGTGGTGCTGGACACTGGAGGGAGGCAGGACATGCAGGGAGGGTGGACAGAGGGCCCTACCGGGGTGTGGCAGGCAGTGAGGGTGGATGCTGCCGTGTACCAGGATGGGGGCAGGGCCCCCTCCATGGGCAAGGACACTGCAGAATGCTTCAGGGCTGGCTATAACTTGGGGGACAAGGGGCCTTAGGCAGGGGATGAAGCCACAAGCGTGTAGCCTGGATGCACATGCGTGTGCACCACATGAGCTGGCCTGGTTGGTACTGGAGGGCCGTCAGATTTGCACACCTGGCCCCTCTGCCCTCCTTGACTTGGAGGCTGGCCAAGGGATGGGAACAGGACCCCCAGCACTGATGCCCTGTGACAGGGGTAGCTGGGAGGTGCTGGTACCCTGTTCCAGAAGTTGTACCCCTGGAACTCAGCCCCTGATGCACCTGCCTCTTGCTGGCAGCAAGAATGGGACACCAGGAGCCTGTAAAGTTGGGGGCAGGAGGGGAGGCCACAGGAACCCCTGTGACTAGGTGTGTGGCCTCACCCACCTTCTTCTTGCTGTGCATGTCATTAGGTGACTCTAAAGTAGGGGTAATATCACCCATTGTATAGATGAGGAAACTAAGGCTCAAGAGAAGGTTGGAAACATCAGAGCCAGGGCTGGCTCTCTGCTCAGGTCTGCAGATGGTAAGGCTGGGGCTAACATTCCAGGGCCCCTGGCTGAGTGTGGGGACAGCGTGTCCTGCCATGGGGCTCACATGGCTTCCTGGGGTCTTAGACACCACTTCAGGAGCCAGGAGTGGTCTTTGGCTGGAGGAGGCAGCCACTTCAGGTGGGCTGCTCGGACCCACTGGTGATCCCAGAGCACCACACTGAGCAGCCAAGGGGTCAGGCCGGGGACCAGTGATGTGGCCCTGGAAGACAGATGAACAGATGGACGGGCTGATCCTGGAGGTGGGGCTGCTGGACAGAAGTCAGACACCTGGTACTTGTTCGGGGACCAGTACTGTCCAGGGAACCTCTCACCTGGTGGGAACACACGGCTTTGTCTGGAGGGGCCCCTTGTTTAGTGGCCCACATCAGGGCCTGCCAGGTACCCTGGGTGAGATTCGTCATCCTGGTTCAGGTCACACCCCTACTCCAGGGGAGATTGATGCTGCACAGGGCCTTCGGGGGAGAGGGTTCTCTGCGCCTTATTTCTGGGGCTGACAGGGATACCCTGTCAGAGAGGTCTCAGGTTGTTCCCTGTCCCAGGCTCCTTCTTGACCTGGTCCCCAGACTCCAGTCTGGCCTGGTCCCCCCTCACTTGTCCTGCATATTCTGTAGCTTTGGGATGAAGTCAGAGGGTCCTGGGTGTGAAGGGCTCCCTCCCAGATCTGAATTAAACTCATGAGGGTCCATTTCACACACTAACTCAGCCCACATGACACCTGCTGAGCCCCTTGGTGGGCAGGCTGGTGACACCAGAGCCCCTGGTCACCATTCTGCCTCGTTGAGACCTTGCCTCCTTTCCTGAGACCATGGAGTGGTGCTGCCCCCGCCCATACCTCTGTCTGAGTGCATATTTTTCCTGATACAGGACAGGGGAAGATTTAGTTACTGTAGGCCACATCGCTGGAGGGCAGCCTGGGATCCCAGGAATCTGTAGGGGGTGCAGAGGCAGAGGGAGCTGCAGTCTGGGAGGTGACATCCAGGATGGGTGCAATGTGGCTGCAGGAACATGTGAGTACATTCACATCATCCCACTGCCCATGGATTGTTCTGCAGCTTCCGTGACCAGGCAAGGTGGAAGTTAGGCAGACACAGGGCTGTCCTAGAGCCAGACCTCATGTACAAGTGCAAGGAGTGGGACTGGAGTAGGGGAGCAGACTCAGAAACACAAATCCACAAACAGATTTCCAGATAAATGACCACTGTTTCTATATGTCTCAGGCAATCACTGGGCTATGCATACACTAAAAGGCATCTGCTGAGCCAAGAGTGGTAGCGCATGGCTATAATCCCAGTTCACTGGGAGGCTGAGGCAGGAGGATGCAAAGTTCAAGTTGAAAACCTGTCTCAAAGTGAAAAATAGAAAGTATTGGGGATGTAGCTCAGCCTGAAGACCCTGGATTCAATCCCTAGTACTGAATAGAAGGAACAAAAAGAAAAGGCACCTGCTGTTTATCTGAAATTCAACTGTGACTGGGTGGCCTGTATTTTACTGCCAGCCCTGGAGGGCCAACTGGCTGGAGCAGTTAAGTGAGCCTTTCTGGAGGAGGTTGCAGGAATGTGGTTGAGAAGGACAGGAAATGCAAGTGAGGAACCAGCAAGAGCCAAGTCCTGGCTGTGGGGTGATGTGTCTCAGGGTCAGAAGCTGGGTCACTGTGTGGTTGGAGAGCAGCTTCACTTTGGGTGGTAAGTCACAGTGAGGAGAGGCAGGGTACCTGGGGTGGCCTGTCCCTTCCTGATACTGGAAGCTGCAAGCCAGGACTCAGGGTGGGTCCTCACCCCTGTGGACCAGGGATGGGTTCTGTCTCCGCAGCCAGGGCTGCTGCTCCCAACCCGACTGTGCCCTGGGCCTCCCTGCCCTCTGAGCCTCCCCAGCTGCCCCCACTATGTTTGGAAAAAGCTTGCCTGGTGACCCCTCCTGCCTACCCTCCCTGCAGAGCACCCAGCACCCACCAGGATGCCCTGTCCTGACTCCATCATTTTGCGGCTCTGTTCCATCCACATGTATTTCTGAAAAATGAAGTTCTATTTGTCTGCTTTTCACAGTGTCAAAAGTGTACTATGTAGCAAGTAAGCATCTGAGTCTTGGTTTTTTTAAAAAAATGATTATCTGGGATGGTTTTAGCTTTGGCAGAATCAGGAAGATCATGTGGCATCCCCATGGTCTCCACCAGTTTCCCCTGATGCCAGCTCATGAAGACAGTCACATGGCCCAACTGATCCCAGTTGCCAGTGTTGCCCCTGCCTGCATCCTTTCCTCGCCTTGTGAGGGCCTCTCTGTCCCCCTCCTGGTGACCTGACACGGAGTTTGACATCCTGATGTGTCTCTCTCACCTTCCTGAGGTCTTCTTGCTGTGAAGAGGAGGACCAGTTGGGGGGGGGGGGAGTGTTCTGTCTCCAGTGTCCTATCAGGGCTGCCTGATGACACTGCAGGTGACCTTGGCCTACCTGACCTGGTCCAAGTGTCTTCTGGGGTTCTGTCTGTGAAATGATGCTGTCTCCTGCCTCATTCCTCTCTGGTCACAAGTCCAGTCCACAGTAGGAGGGGGAACTGGCTGGATCTGAGATTCATCCGTAATTAACCGCAGTCACCTGAAGTCCTGCTGCCAGCTCTGGGTCCTCAGGGACAAGGATGTGCCCCACATGCCTCCATTTAGCCTGGACTGACTCTTCCAGGGCTCAGCATATCTTGGAGTCCCAGCACCCTCCATGGCTTTGGGATTTCCACAGTGTTGATGTGAACAGCTGTGTCCGCATCTGCTCTGCCAAGTGGAGGTCTAGAAGCCTAATAGTGCAAAATGTTCCCCAAGTTTGTTCTCTGCTTGGTGCACCACCAGCAGTGTAGGAGCACAGGGTCAGACCTGCACCTTCCTGACACTTCAGGTCTGGGTCTCTTCATCTACTCACTGCTCACCAGCTCCCCTTCTGTGAAACCCCGCTGCACCTCCACCTGCTGTAGAAAGGGGCTGTCTGTCCTGACAGCTAGCTCCTTCTACGGCTTTCCACATGGACTGATTGGTTATGTGGGTGGCTATTGTCACTGTCTGGCTTGCCATCTGCTTGTGGCCATCCTTGGCCTTGCCTCCACTTGACTTACCCATTTGCTGACTTGTTTCTGGCAGCCCATTCCAACTTTGGGGCTTCCCTGCCCTTCTGGGGTCCAACCACCTGTCCAGAGGCTGCAAGAAGCCAGTGAGGGGCCCACATACTCTCCCATCTCTCAGCCCCTTGTCTGCCCTTCAGGCTGAGGAGAGCTTCCAGGTCCTGGTGGGGACAGAGGGAGACAGCTTCCCGCTAATAGAGCTAGGCTCTTGTGAGGTAGGTGTGTTTGGACTTCCTGGAGCTTGGCCCAACCCTCTTCCACTCCTTTTCCCGTATCTGCTCCTCTCCACCCCGTCCCTGCCTGCTCCCATCCCAAACCCCCTCCCTGGTCCTAGCCTCACCCGATGACACCCTCCCCATGGGCTGGCCTATCCCCTGCTCCCCTCCTCCTGGGGCCCTGCCTGGCCCGTCCTACACTCCCCCTCCAGGCAGAGCCCTCTGAGCAGTGGGACTTCATCCTTGTGGCCAAACAACACAAAGAATATAGGCAGACTGAGCGGCAGAAGCAGTTCCTAGAGGAGCTCAAGAGCAAAGGCTTCCATATCAAGGTGGGTGGTGCCTGGCAGAGGGCAGGGATAGGCCATGGTGTAGGTGAGGGGGGCTCCTGGTAGAAGACAGGGTCCCATGTGGTCCCACCCCCAGGAAAGAAAGGACCAGAAACAGGTGTTCTTTGGGATCCGAGCTGACAACAGGATCTTCGACTTGTACCGCACCCTACTCTTGGAGCCAGAGGGTCCTGCCTCCGGTGTGGAGCCCACCAGGCCCACCACTGTCCCAGCTACCACAAGGTGAGAGGCTGTGCCCAGTGCATCTGATCAAGGCAGAGGAGAGGTCTCCCTGAGCCACTTGTGGCAGGACCACTAGCACCTTGTCTGAGCAGGGTTCTGCCTCCCCGTCCAAGCCATTGATAAGGCCTCTCTGCTTGAAGTATTCTGTGCTCCCTGGGGCTGGAGGGACAGGAATCAAGCCAGTCAAAATGGGGGGGGGTTGGAGAGCCCCACACCCAGCTGTTCCTGCTGGACTCTGAGGCTTTCATCTCCCAGACCCTCTCCTCCAGCTGGATGGCTGTCCTCTCCCTCCACGTCTGTCCCCAGACATCCAGCCCAAGGTCACCGAGCACCTGTTTCTCCTAGCATGTCCCCTCCCGTCGTCCTTCCCTTCACCTGCCCAGCCCAGCCAGGTCTTCAGAGCTCAGCTGGGCCTGTCCCTAAAAATACTGGCTCAGGCGACTCACCACTCTGAGCCTCAGTCTCTATGTAGCCAAGATAGCTCTCGTTTACGCTGGGGACAGATGCAGAGCTGGCAGGGGGCACAGCTGAAGGGGTTTCAGCCAGGCCAAAGGGAGGGCTGCACTCAGGGGTGAATGGAGGAGAGGGAGCCCTGGCAGTGGCCATCCTGGAGGCCATGGCTGGGGCTAGGTGGGTGAAGGAAAGGACGGGAGAGTGGGGTAAAGAGCCCAGCTGACGTGGGCCCACCAAGGTCTCACAGGGATGTCTTGACCCTGCTTTTGGGTTTCAGAATCCGAATTGTGAACTTTGTCCTGAACAGCAAGACGGCAGCTGGTGGTGAGGACAAATGGGCAGGTGGTTGGGATAGTCCTGACCCCCACTGCCCTCGCCCTACACTGCCCTCTGACAGGAACTCTCATGATCCCAGACAGCTTTGAGGACTTGGTGAAGGACGGGGTCTTTGAGAACAAGTTCCCCCTGCACAGGGTGAGGGATGAGCAAGCTGGGAGGGGGCTGAGGGCTGGACCCTAAGCAGGAAGTGCTCACCATCTGTCACCTGCCCAGGGGGAGGAAGATCTGAAGATAAAGTGGGCCCAGTGGAGGAACCTGCTCCAGGAGCAGCCAATTGATGCTATCAGGTAATAGTGCCCCCAAAAGACCATCTGTGCTGCCAGAGATACACCCACAGCCCCTGGCACATCTGCCAGACACACCTGTCCTCTCAAGGTGCATCTATCCATCCCTGGCTGCACCTGTTCCCCCACAGGTGCACCTGCCCTCTGATGGGTACACCTGTGCTTATGCAAACCCCTTCATGCTACACACCCAGTCATGTGGATGTTGGCCTTGTACATGCCCCCTCTCTCCATGTGGCCACCCTCAGCCAGGCGCTGGCCTGTGACAGCAGCCTTGGTGGAGTGTGCCCTGATAGGCCAGCTCACCCACAGGGACTACTTTGGTGAGAAGGTGGCGCTGTACTTCGCCTGGCTTGGCTGGTATACCTACATGCTGGTACCTGCTGCTGTGGTGGGCCTCATCGTCTTTCTGAGCGGGTTCGCCCTGTTCAACTCCAGCCAGATCAGGTGGGCTGGGGGCCAGGCCTGGGGGCCAGGCCCAGGGGAGAGCCAGGGTAGGGTGTCTGGGAAGAGCTCTGCCACACTTGTCCCTGCCCCCAGCAAGGAGATCTGTGAGGCTCACGACATCTTCATGTGTCCTGTTGGCGACAGCAATAAATACCAGCCACTCTCAGTCACCTGCACTTTTGCCAAGGTTTGCTGCTAAGATCCCCAGGGCCCGGGAGGGGCCAAATGGTCCATACTCAGAAGTAGACTCTCCCTGCTCTGGGGGATGCAGGCAGGGGCTGATCCAAAGATTACACCCCCCCCAGCTCACTCATCTCTTTGACAACGAGGGCACTGTGCTGTTTGCCATCTTCATGGCTCTGTGGGGTGAGTTGCTGCAGATCCCCAGAGAGCTATGGGTGGTCACCTGAGCTCAAGGACACCCTCTCCTGCCATGATACCCTCTCCATCTCACTGCAGCCACTGTATTCCTGGAGATCTGGAAGCGGCAGCGAGCCCGCGTGGTCCTGCACTGGGACCTATACGGTTGGGATGAGGACCAGGTAAGGCAGGACCATTGGCCAGGGCTGTCAGCTCTCAGTGTTCTGTGTCAGAGGCATTGTCCTCATGTCTGAGTCACATGTCCCCATGTCTGAGGTAACATGTCTGTGTGTCAGAATCACATGGCCCCATGTCTGAGACATGTGTCCTTGTGTCTGAGGAATGTCCTCATGAGGTGTGTGTCGCTATCTGAATAGTGTCCCCATGTCTGAGGCATGTCTCGTGACCTCCCCAGGAGGAAATGGCACTTGAGCTCATTAACTGCTCCAACTATGAGCTCCAGCCGCACCAGCACTCCTACCTGCGCAGCACCATCATCCTGATCCTGTCTCTGCTCATGGTACCCAAGGGGTCATGGGGGCTGGATACGCATCTGTGCAGCCCTCCATGCCTGCCCACCAGCCTCCCCTCTGCAGATCTGCTTCATTATTGGCATGGCGCATGTGTTGGTGGTCTACAGAGTGCTGGCTGCTGCCCTCTTCAGCAACTTGGCCTGGCCCTTCCTGGGGGTGACCACAGCTGTGGTGGTGACTGGGGCTGTGGTACACTATGTGATGATCGTCATCATGACCAAGGTGGGGATCAAGCAGAAAAGTGGTGGGGCCCCTCATGGCCCAGATGAGAGCACTTGATACCCTCTGCCCACAGGTCAACAAGTATGTGGCCCTGAAGCTTTGTGATTTTGGTGAGAGGACGGCCCTTCCCTCTCTGGGGCTGGGAGGGTTCACGGCTGAGGTTCTTGGAGCGGCCATCAGAGACAGGTTGGGGTTCCTGCCGCAGTGGTCGGAGAGGGTTAGGCCAGGTAATGATGGCCTCGTCTCATTCTAGAGAAGCCCAGGACCTTCTCAGAGCGTGAGAGCAAGTTCACGGTCAAGTTCTTCACGCTGCAGTTCTTTGCCCACTTCTCCTCCCTCATCTATGTCGCCTTCATCCTGGGCAGGTGTGCTGCTCCCCACTGGCCCTTCGCCTTGTCCCTCCTCCCAGTGCCTGGACTGTTCTTTCACATGTAAAGATAAGCCCTGATCAGCACTCTCAAAAACCCAGTACAGAGTGTGCCCCGGCCCCAAAGGTGGCTCACTAACAGTCTGGCAGGTCTCCAGCATTCTTGTGTGTCACAGACACCTGCTGACCAAAGCAGGTCAGCACTGCAAGTACTAACTCAGCTTTTATGAGACACCTCTAGGGGCATTTGCAGTGGAGGTGCCCTCCTGTCTCCATGCCAGAAATGCCAGGTTGCGTCCCCTGAGAAATCCTTGCATTAACGTCAGCTGGCTCATACTCTTTGTACTGCTGTTGGAGGGAACTCCTTGCAGGGAGAGAGACACAGTCATAGGGTCCAGGAATCAGCATGTCTTTGTCTTGGGGCCCCTTATCCTTGCTACATCAAGTGACCCCTGGGTTTTCCTGTGTGGGACAGGGTTCTTGATTAGAGTCTTTCCATGTTCTTCTTTTTTTCTTTGGGTCCCATACTTCCTCATGCGTTTCATTCTGCTCATTTCACAACACTTGCTGGTGTCTGTGACTGGCATTTTCTCAAGTGCCATCCCCAGGGCTTTGGCTGCACATCCAGAAGCTACCTCTGCTTGGTGCCAGCTTTGCAGCTGCCCCAAGTGCCTGTCAGGATTCACCCACTCAGCCTTTCAGTTTATTTATTTTGATTTTTCAGTTATATAACATATATCCTAAAGCAGTAATGTTTTTCTTTGCAAATCTATGTTAGTTATACATTATATATTTTTTGCCTATTTGCCAGTAATTCTAGCACTATGTTAATTGTTATCATAAAGCTGGGTGTGGTAGCATATACTTATAATCTCAAGACTCTGGGAGGCTAAGGAGGAGGATCACAAGTTTGAACCCAGTCTGGGAAACTTAGTGACCTAGCAAGACCATATCTCAAAAGATTAAAAAGAAAAATCCCTAGGGATGTAGCTCAGTGCAAAGGCCCTGGGTTTTCTCTCTGGCACTACCCGTCCCCCCCTAGTTATGATGACCTTAATGGAGATGCTTCTAGGGTTTCACCATCAAATAATGCACTTTGTTTAAGATAGTTTATAGGTACATGCGTGTGGGTATTTTTATACGTATTGTATGCCCATATTTGCCACACTAGGGTCGCACATGTGCTAGCCAAGTGCTCCACCATTGAACTACACTTCCAGCCCTTTTATATTTTGACACAGGGTCTTGATAAATTGCTCAGGCTCATCTCCGACTTCTGATCCTCCTGCCTAAGCCTTCCCGAGTGGCTGGCATTACAGGAGTGTGCTACCACATCTGGCTCAGATAGTTTAGGTTTTCTGTCATGTATAGAAAACATACACAAAATATCTGTGTGTGCCTGGGGAGGAGCCGAGGATAGGTCCAGCTGATCCATGCAGAATGTGTCTGAGCCTGTGAGTGGCTCTGTGTGGAGGCAGACCTGTCCACACAGTGTGCGAGCCTCTACAGTGGGTGCATCAGGTGTGGGCTGCTGCCCCTGCCCACACTATTTCTTTCCTGTCTCCCACCCTCCCTGGCTGCTGCAAACCCACCTGCAGGGCAGGAGACAGCCCTACCCCTTCTCAGGCCTCAGTTTCCTCCCTAGGATCAATGGTCACCCTGGGAAGTCCACACGCCTGGCTGGGTTATGGAAGCTGGAGGAGGTCAGTCTGTCTTGAGGCTTGCTGCCTTGTCCCTGAGCACCCTTCTGACCTCCACGCTGACCCTACCTGACCCCACAGTGCCACCTCAGCGGCTGCATGATGGACCTGTTTGTGCAAATGGCCATCATCATGGGCCTGAAGCAAACACTCAGCAACTGCATGGAGTACCTGCATCCGTGAGCACCCCACGCCCACCCACTCCCTGCTCTGTCCCTTGTTCCTCTGCCTATGCCCACCACTCTCCCTGACACAGGTGGCTTGTCTATAAGTACCACATGCTGCGGGCCTGCTGGGCCAGGAGCCCGGAGCTCCGGGACTGGCAGCGCAACTACTTCCTGAACCCAGTCACCACCTTCAGCCTGTTCGAAGAGTTCATGGAAATGAGTGCGTGGGGGTGGGGGTGGGGTGGGGGTGGGTAGGGGCTGGCTCTGGGCAGGCAGTGCCTGCAGCCTTGGGTGACAGATACATCCATCACAGTGATCCAGTACGGCTTCACCACCATCTTCGTGGCCGCCTTTCCCCTGGCACCACTGCTTGCACTCTTCAGCAATGTGGTGGAAATCCGCTTGGATGCCATCAAGATGGTGCAGCTGCAGCGGCGGCTGGTCCCTCGCAAGGCCAAAGACATAGGTCAGGGCTCAATGAGGCAGTGGCCAGGGGCCTGGGAGGGGCATTGGCAGGACCCCCCTAACCCCCACAGACAGTGCCCCAGTCAGGTTCAGCCTATGAGCTCTGTCCTAGGGAAAGATGGGGTGGGAGCCCCTTGCAGGCCCTCCTGAGAGCCACCAGGGTCCGGCCGGAGGGTGGGCAGTCTGCGGGTGGCCACGGAGAGGAAATGGACTCTGAGGGCATGGGGAGGTCCTCTGGTTGAGGGAAGGAACTGCAAGCAGTAGCCTTAGGCACCTAGACTGGAACCTTGAGATGGATGGGTTTGGGAACTGAGGAGCTCAATGTGGGGAGAGGGAGAGGTCTTGGGAAGGAGCCCAGCTTTGGGCCCAGGTTGAGGGGTCCTGCCCTGGGTGGGACTCAGGGATGGAGCAGCCTGGTGGTGGTCCTAAGAGTTTAGGAAGATGGAGGACAGGGACTTAAGTGCCCCTCTCTGTCCATGTCCGGGTAAAGGGGTGGCACAGGAAAGCTGAGTCCCTGCCATGCTTGTCTGGGCTGGGGATTTTCTAGTGCAGAACTCACCTCCCATGGGTGCAACAAGGTGCTGTAGGCTGAGGCAGGGCAGCCCTGGCCAGCCTTGGGGATACCAGTCAATCTGGATTTGAGAGGCCACACCCATTTACCCACCACTGTGGCCCAGGGACGTGGCTGCAGGTACTGGAGACCATCGGTGTGCTGGCGGTCATTGCCAATGGGATGGTCATTGCCTTCACATCTGAGTTCATCCCCCGCATGATCTACAAATATCGTGACAGCCCGTGCCGAAAAGAGCCCCCCCAAAAAGTCGAGTAAGGCCCCTGAGAAGCTGCCTACAGCTAAAGCCCGGAAGCCCAGTCCCTCTCTCCTGAGAGCAGCTAGATGCTGCCAGGGGTACTTCCTGCCCTTCCCTTCTGACCCCCGGACCCTGGCTGCAGCCCAGTATAACCAGGTGGACTCCACTGAGGCTCAACCAGAACAGCTGGCCTCCTAAATTGGACCCTTTGTGCATGTTCTGTTCCTGCCACTCGAGAGGCGGGCAGAGCAGAGCCACATCCAATTTCTTGGGTTCCCCAGGGCCACTGTGTTACAGCCCAGAAATGAGCCCCTCATCCCTGCAGCCAGTGCCACTCTGAGGCCCCATGGCCTCTCCTGGCCCCCAGTGGTGATGTATGGGGAAACTGAGGAGGCCAGCTGGGGTGTGGCCCATCCCAACTACCTCAGGAGATACGTCCTCCAGGCTGAGGAACCGTGTGCCCAGCCTCCTCTCTTCTCTCCAGCTGCCTCACTGGCTATGTCAACCACAGCCTCTCAGTCTTCTTCATAAAGGACTTCCAGGACCCCAAGAAGATGCAGGCCTCAGGAAACGTGACTGAGTGCAGGTTTGGAAAACCCCACCCCGTGCATGCTCTCTGAGCTCCTGAGTGACCCCTGACCTCGGTACTTTCTACCCCAGGTACCGAGACTACCGCAACCGAGATCCCCATGACAAGTACAACTTTACTGAGCAGTTCTGGTTCCTTCTGGCCATCCGCTTGGCCTTTGTCATCCTCTTTGAGGTAGAACTTGGGGTGTGTCTCACTGGGGGCAGCTCTCTTCAGCCCTAGCCCCAGCACCAGACCCCTACAGGCTCTCAGCCTGACCATGATAGGCCTCTGCCCCTTCCCCTAGCACGTTGCATTATGCATCAAGCTCATTGCTGCGTGGTTCGTTCCCGATGTCCCCCAGTCAGTGAAAAATAAGGTTCTGAAGGAGAAGTATGATATGCTGCAGGAGAAGCTACGGTAGGGAGAAAGGGGGCTCGATTGGGGCAGGCCCGGGCATGGGGGAGACACTGGGCTGTGGTCCCCACAATCCCACTTTGCCTCCAGGTCCAGCTCCAAAAGCACAGATGTATAGGTGGCCAGAAGCAGGTGGAGAGGCACTGGCTACCAGGAGCCACCACCACCTGCACATCCAGTCTTGTTCGAGGTTGTGTGTGCACATATGGGGCAGAGGCCTACTAGAAGGCCTGTGTTTATGTGGGGTCCTGGGAGGCCCTTGGATATGAGGGTGGTGCTAGGGGTCTGTGTACATGCAAGTGCATATGGGGTGTCCTGGGAGGTCCTTGTTGACTCTGGGGGTCACAGAAGTTCCACATGCATGTGGGGCATCTGTGAGAAGGACACTTGTGCCTGTGGGGCCTGTACCATCTCCCCTAGGGCCCTACTGCATGGTGTAATATCCCAAATTTACCTCTGGGTCACCCTGGCACCTACAGATTTGTGGGAGTGTCCTCATGCAATCTTAGGCCGCAAAGTTGACCCAAGTTTCCTCAGTCTCTTGGACTTCTCAGCCCCAGTCTTGACCCCATCCCATCTTGCTGGTATCATTCATCCCAAGCCCAGCCTTCTGGCTCTCCCTGGAGGGCCCTGGATCTCCCAACCAAGCAGAATTTTCTGTAATAAAGTTACACCTGTCTGTGTTGACTTCTGAGCCTCAGTATGATAGAGTCTAGGTCTCCTGGGGGTGATGTCTGCCTGAGCTAGAAGAAATCAGTCCTTGAGGTTGGAAAGTTAGGAATGTGGCACCCCAGGTTACCCTGTCTTTCCTGCACCTCGGGGAGTGGTGGTTATGGGTGGCAGGGGTCAGGACAGGATTGCCAGAGGAAGGGAAGGGCTGAAGAGACGCCTTGGGGCGATGGGGTCTGCTGAGCCCTGGCTCTGTGCTTCTAGGCCAGCTGGTCTGGCCGGTTTGGCCCCTATCCCAGGCTCTCGGGGCTGAGCCAGGATGGTCTCCGAAGCCAGCCTCAGGCGCCCAGCAGGACACTGGGTCCGCCCAAGCCCTGGGCGCGGGGTGGGGCTGCACCTGCCGCTGCGCACCTGGGCCAGGTAAGCGGCCCCGCTCCCGCAGCTGGCAGCAGGTGAGTGGCTGTCCCAACACAGACCCACCAAGGTGAGTGGAGGTCGTGACCCCCGGAGCCACTGCAGGCCTGAGTGGTGCACTGTGGACTCCTCTACGCCGAGGAGGTTTTGGCGCGACAGGCGCGGTCCTGCAGGAAGTGGCGCAGCCCAGGAGGCTCTCGCTTGCCCCGGAAGCCCAAGCACCGCCCGCCCGCCTCCGCTGTGGCCAGGGCTGCCTTTCCGTGACCAACAGATGACTAGCTCCTTGTGACCTTCGGTGCCAGGGCTCAGAGAAGGGCACACAGGACTCCACCCTGCCCTGGGAGCCCCCTGGCTTCCTAAGGGGACCCCTGAGAGATCAGCTAGCCAGATGGAGTAAGGGCCGTGGGCTTCACTGGAGACCAGGCCTGGCCTGAGGGCACCCAGTAACCGACCTGAGAAGCGAGCAGGGGTTTAGACTTAGGGGCCTTGTGGTGCCTCAGAAGCACCAGGGGACTTGGGTTTTTTATGTGTACCCCACAGAGCTGTCCTGGGGCCGATGGACATTAGCAGTGGGAGAGAAGGAGAGGGACGTCTGGTCACTACTGTGGCAACCAGTGCTGAGATAGTGACAGACTAGGTGCACAGAGCCCTGAAGGGTGGCAGGCTCTGCTAGAGGCTGAGAGGTGGCCAACAGGAACTTCCTCTCCTATCTGGCCTGGGTGCCTCAGTTTTCTGACTGCTTCCTTAAGGAGCTGACGAACAGTTCTGTGCTTACAAGGGCCGAATGGCACCTTCATGTACCAGCTCTAGCCAGCACTGAGGAGATTAAGGCTGGGGTAGGGGTTCAGCTGGTTCCCTCAAGCTCTTCTAGGCCCTGAGTCTAAGGTGTACCTGCACCCAAGGGTCTGAGTGTCAGGCCACAGGGGGTTGAGTTAGGCTGGGCTGTGTTTTGGGGAGGCAGGAAACCTGCATTGTATTGAGGTGCTCCCTGGTGGGGTCAGCTCCCTAGCTGAGGGCAGGGAAACTGGAGGGGAACCCCAGGATGAGACCCTACAGTGTGGACAGGGCCAAGGGCCGGAGGACACCCTTGTCTGATTTTATGGGCAATGCTAGGCACTTGTCAGTGGACCCCAAGGCCCAAATCAGCCTGGGTGGGGACTCTGTGGTGATAACAGATATTAACTGCTCCCCATTCTGCTCGGAGGCAGTACTTGTGGCCTCCTGTGTTTGCCTCTTTACCTGGAAAAGGGGCCCTGTTCTGACCCCTACCCTAGCCTGAAGCAAGGTCCACGAGACACCATGGCCTGTACAAGTGCTCACTCCTGTTCCTGGGCCAGGGAGCTGTACTCTGAGCACACTGTTGGCTGGGAGTGTCTGAATCCCCTTCACCCAGAAGGTCAGAGGCCAGAGATCCTGGGGCTGCTCACTTTGAGGAGAGCAATAAAGGACTTCACTCCTGGGCATGGCATGTAGCGGGTATCTGGAAGGCAGGTCCTTCTGTCCAGATGGCCGTGTGTGTGTGGGATACTTCTGACTGCAGGTCTCCTGCTGGGGCCCCTGCACATCACTCTAAACCTCTGCCCCCTGCACTCCTACCCACACTGCACACAGGGAGATGAAGGACTGGGGGGCTGGGGCAGCCCCAGAGGAAGGGGCCGCCTGACTCAGAGTTACAGGAAGACACTGCAGGCGGGGTGAGAGCCACCAACTGCCCGCCCCGCCAGGCGAAAGGGGGGGTGCTTGGGTGGGGTTTAGGTTTAGGAGAGGATGTGACTGCAATGCCAGGAAGCTACGGGGAAAGTTCTGATTAAAACACATCAACAAAAGCCAGGTTCTCACTGAGCTTGGCTATGTATCACAGGCAGCTGAGGGTCTATGGACACTGCCTGTGGCCCAACTGAGGGGAGAACTTGCTTCCAACCACATGAGTAACCTCAATGACCAACTCCTTCTAGGAGGGAAGAGCTGGAACCAGATGACTGTGCCCTGCCTCTGGTCTGAGTGAGCATGTAGAGCTGGGCCTGAGGGAGGCTGCAGCGCTTGGGGTGCTTGCTTGCCTGCATATGTGTGCATGCTCAAGTGGCAACAGGAATGCAGTGTGTGCCATGGGTTGCTCACGGCTGATCTTGATGGGAGTATGGCAAGTGTGTGTAGCTAGTCCTGTGAGTCAGCACCAGGAAGTGTGTTGTGTGGAGGGTGTAGGTGTGCCAGGATCAGCTCAGTGCAGCTGGGGGCCTGGGGCCAGAAGGGAGGGGAACCAGCTGCCCCCTAGGTCTGATTCTTTCACTTTGGCCTTGCCTTTCAGGAATATCTAAAGTGTACTTTCAGGGAATTCAAGATCTATCTGGCCTTGGGGATGTCAAGGGATCACTTTAGGAGATGCTTCAGGTGCTGCTGGGCTGACATTTCATCTCCTAGTCAAGCTGTGAAGGGTCAGGGGCACGAGAACTTGTGCCTTCTTGAGCCTCCAGTGGGGGTTATTCTGTGTCAAGGATTTTGCAGGACTGCCCTCCACCCTGAAGGGCTCTAGAGGGACCCTCTTGCCAGCCCCAGTGGGAAGGGGCTGTACCACTTCCAGAGGGAATTGTGTCAAGCCTGAGGTTCCTGGCTGTTTCATCACATGCAAAAGGAATGGGGCACTGGCTAAAATGCTCCTTCCTGCAAAGCCTCACGGCATCGGGCAGACATGTCCTGGGGAGCCCATGCACAAGGTTCAGCACTTGACCTCACGTCTCTGCTGCCATGACTAAACGCTTGACAAATCGCTGTTGGATAGTCAGGTGAACCCGGGGCCCTGAGCTGCCAGAGTAGAGGCTCTTGGCACCTCTCGTTGCAGCCATGTCACTGCAAAGCTTTTGAGCCACAAGGTATATGTCACTGTGTGCTGAGGATGGCCCAGAAGAGTCACCTGGGCAGGGGCTGCAGGAGAAGGGGTGCCCAAGAGGCCCTCTGGTATACTCTCAGGGGCCAGGTGATCCTTGGGCTTCCATGGGGGTGATATGTCTACATGTACCTGTGTACACTTGCTTGCACCTAGAACAAAACCCCATAGCAAAGAGCAGGCTTGGGCCAGTTAGCTAGCGAGGTACCTACCATATGCCAGCAACACATGGTTCACACTTCCCAACTACCAGGCCTGGCCATACACCCCAGGCACAGCAGTCCACTGCAGAGATAGCCAAGATGGAGCCCAACTGCAACCTTGTGACACCAGGTCCCACCAGGTACTTGTCTATAGCACCTCTGGGTCTCACGGTGGCCCAGGGCGTATGAAAGTGGTACTGAACTTGAAGTCCTCTCTCTGTGCCTATGGCTGTGTGAGGCAGTACCCACTGTGGCCATGCTGGTGCTTGGTACTCATGAGATTGGCCGGGGTAGTCAGGGCAAGTGCCACCTATGGCTGACAGTTACTGGTTAACTCATCCTGTTCCTGTTTAACTTGCCCTGGGGGATGGCAGTAGCCTCTGACCTGTCCAGAAAGCCTGTCCAGCCAGCCACAAGGACAGAGACAGAACCTGCCCAGCCCTTGGTGGACCCATCTGCTCTATTAAGGAGCTCTGTGGAGCAGAGGTGGTCCCAGAGTCCAGCCTGACCTGAAGAGGCCCGAGCCAGAGCCCATGGAAGGTAGGTGGCTCAGGGATGACAGGCCTAAGTCTCTACTTCCACCTCTGCCCTTCAAGTTGGCTCTGCACTATGCCCTCTACCTTTACTTTGGATTCTCTATCTGGATAGTTGCCATGGGTACAAAGGTCTCTCTGGTCACCTCTCTTCAGCCCTGGGCCCTGAATCCAGTATCCAGTACAGGTGGTAAGGTGGGTCTCAAAACACACACACACACACACACACACACACACACACACACACACACGTAAGAAAGTTTAGGCCTTAAGTAGGGGCTTGCCTGTGGGCAGCAGAGGGTCCTAGAGTCCAGGCTCCCAGCTCTGTCATCCCTGGGGAAGGGGCCGGCACACCTAGCACGTGCTCTCTCAATGCAGTGGTGCCCACACTTCCTGCAGCACCCCCAGCAGAGACCAGGCCAAGGGATGCAGTGTTTGGCTCCTCCTCTGGAGTGTGAAGTGCAGGTGGCTGGACTCCTGTCCTGTGTGGACAGCCCCTGTATGCTGGGTTGGGTCAGCTCAATGATGACTCTGGCCACTGCTTTGCCTGCAGCTGTACCCTTTGAGGCTAAGGAACTCACATCCAGAACAGGCAGAGCACTCAAGACTGGCCATAGCTGGGGGAAGGGTGCCAGGCACTGGGCCCTGTATCATGGGTGGGCCTACTGTGATCACCAAGCAACACACCACTTTCCTACTACCTTGTTTTCCCTGGACCATGGACCATCTGTGGATGGAGTGGGAGTCCAGTATCCTGGCATGGCTGATGTGTGGTGTCCTCTCTCTGCAGGTGTCTGTGACAGGGCTCCAGACTTCCTCTCCCCAGCTGAAGACCAGGCCCTAGGGCCTTCCCTGGGCAGTGCAGTCGCTCTGAATTGCACGGCTTGGGTAGCCTCTGGGCCCCACTGCCCCCCACCTTCAGTCCAGTGGCTAAAAGATGGGCTTCCACTGGGCAACATAAGTCACTACCATGAGGACTCTTGGTAAGAACTGGAGGGTCTAGGATCAGAGTGGCCACCTGGACATACCCCTGCCAGTGGCCTCTCTGGTCTACAGCCTATCTGTAATCACCTGTATATGGCTGGGTAGTGACTGGCCAGACCTGATGTGGCAGAGTGCCCCCGTGGATATGGGTGACTGTGGGGACAGGTCCAGGGTCTTCATGCCCCTTTTGGACACTCATCTTGTAGACGACCTGGGCTATGGGTCCTAGCAGGATCAGGGCCCAAAAGAGGCATTGTCCATCCAGCCAACTCTGGGGTCAGAGGACCCCAGGACCTAGACCCAGGATCGAGGTAACTGATTGGAAACAGTTCCTCAGCCTTCCAGATTCTGGCCATTTTTCTTAGCCCAGGGCCCAAGAACTGCCCAGCAGCCTCTTCGTGTGAGCCCGAGGTGTGGCTCTGGGGCATGTGGTGATACTCAGCTCCAGGTGAGGCTGGGCTTGGTTTCCTTAGGGTCAAGACCAAATTCTCAGAGGTGCTTGTGTCCAGTGTCCTGTGCATCAACGTGACCAAAGCTGAGGACTATGGGATCTTCACCTGCTCTGTCCACAATGTCAGCTCTTCTTCCTTCATTCTTCAGAGATCTGGTGAGGGGGTAGTGGTGTCGGGGGTAGGGATGGGGAGCCTGGGCCTCCAGGCCTGAGGGGCACTGATCCAGGCCTGCGTTGTACGCAGGCCTGGCGGACCACGTGGTTGCGGTGCTGGCTGCCATCCCGGTCTTTCTCCTGCTGCTTGCGGGGCTGCTCTACGTGAAGTGTCGTCTCAACCTACTGCTCTGGTACCAAGACACGCATGGCGAGGTGGAAATGAACGGTGAGTATGGGGCAGACTCTCCCTTCGGCTCAGGGTCTCTGAGGGCATCGGGCTAGGGGTACAGATGAAGCAGAGTCATGTGAGGTGCCACTCAGGACCCAGGTCTGGTATCTGAGGCCTCAGGAGTGGTCGTGCTGACTGCCCACTGTCTGCAGACGGGAAGCTCTACGACGCCTTCGTCTCCTACAGCGACTGCCCAGAGGACCACAAGTTCGTGAACTTCATCCTAAAGCCGCAGCTGGAGCGACGTCGGGGTTACAAGCTCTTCCTGGATGACCGCGACCTCCTACCTCGCGCAGGTACCGCCTCGGCCCCGCCCCAGCGTGCTCTCAGCGTCCCGCCCTCGACGCTGGCCCCGCCCTCAGTTCCGGGCATCCTGCTCTTATTACAAGCCCCCGACCTCTTTTAGTACTCAGCACCTTCTCCCCTTCGTGGTCGCCACCAGCCCTGCCTCAGGGCTCCCCACGCCCCTTGTCGCCCCCACATAGAGCCCCGTCCACCCACAGCCCCGCCCCTCCGGCCCCGCCCACGCACGCTGGGCCCCGCCCCTCACCGCCGCGCGTCTGCAGAGCCCTCGGCGGACCTCCTGGTGAACCTGAGTCGCTGCCGGCGCCTCATCGTGGTGCTTTCAGACGCTTTCCTGCGACGGGCCTGGTGCAACCACAGCTTCCGGTGTGTCCCGCGGGGTGGGGTGACGGCGGGCCACGCCTGCCGCGCCTGACTCTCCCTTCCCCGCAGGGAGGGCCTATGCCGGTTGCTGGAGCTGACGCGCAGACCTATCTTCATCACCTTCGAGGGCCGGCGGCGCGACCCTGAGCACCCTGCGCTGCGCCTGCTGCACCAGCACCGCCACCTGGTTACCCTGATAGTCTGGAGGCCCGGCTCCGCTGTGCGCTTGGGGGGAGGGGCAGAGGACGACGTGGGGTTCGTAAGCCGGACCCCAGAGCTTAATGGCCCCACCCGCCCCTAGATGCAGTCCTCGGAGTTTTGGAAAGAGCTGCAGCTTGCACTGCCGCGGAAGGTGCAATACAGGCCGGCAGAGGGGGACCCCCAGACCCACCTTCAGGATGACAATGACCCCATGCTGATCGTGCCAGGCCATGCCGCTGAGGGCCGGGCTCTGGAGCGGGAGCTGGACCTCGACCCTGAGGGAGACCTGGGTATGCTCCCCCCCCGCCCCGTTGACTGAGAGAGCCCGGGTGGGAGGTGGGGGTGGGGAGGTGTGGGGGACACTGAGGGCTCCTGTGACCTGTGGAGGTTTGAACACCACCCCTAGCATCCCTGGCTGCTTCACACCCCCGAGGTGCTGCGGTGGGCCAATGCCTCCCTAGAAACTTCCTGGACCTCCAGTGCCACCATGTCTGGGGGGGTGAGCGGCCTGTGCCCCTGGTGAACCTAAGGTCGTGGTCCTGGCACAAGGGAGGCATGGGCAGCCCAGCCTCAGGCTTGTGTACCCTCCAGGTGTACAAGGGCCTGTCTTTGGGAAGCCACCAGCTCCACCACATGCAAGAGGGATCTCAATGGGAGAGGGCCGTGGCAGCGAGATGGACATCTCTGACCTTGGCTCCCGAAACTACAGTGTCCGCACAGATTTTTACTGCCTGGTGTCTGAGGAGGACGTGTAGCTCTTACCTCAGCCTGGGAGCCAGGAGCAGTCAGGTTCCTGCCATGCAGGATGACAAACCCTGCCTGTAGCCCAGGGCCCCTCCGGGAAGGGTTATGGGCCCAAGGTGCCAGGAAATAAAATCCTTTGGCTTCTACCTGGGCCTCAACTTCCACTTCTGGGTGGGATGCTCCCCTCTCCTGTGTCCATCTCAGGCTTTCCAAGACTCTCTCTCCACCTTTTCTCTTTCTCCCCAACACCTGTTTGCCAGTCTGGCTACCTATCTGTATCCTCTCTGTGTCCTGAACCAGCTCAGGCATGTCCTTGCAGGCTCCCCAAATCTCCCTAGCTGTCCCCAGCTCCTTAGATGGGCACAGATCCTGGAGGGGGCAGTCTTCTTAGATACCTCAAGTCTGAGCTTGTGTAGGTGTCCCTGAGACTCTTGGACATAAACCCTTGGGCACTCTGGGCTTGGGGTAGGGCAGACCTGGAGTCTTGGTGTGTTTGCTGCGTGAGTAATGCTCATTGTGCCCTTGCCTCTGGGCACTCTACTTGAAAGACTATGGTTCTACTGTGACTGTGCCTCAGGCAGCGCCGAGTGGTCTGCTGTTACCCTGTCCTTTTTCCCTCTAGGGGACACTCACTGCCTGTTGTTGGTGCTTTGACTTGAGGAGGCCTGTGTGTGGGCTCAGGGGTGAGTGTTCTCAGGGCCAGGTGGGCTTACTTGGGGACACTGCAGGTCCTGGGTTTGGCAGCCCAGCCATGGACACACACAGGGTCAGGGCTGAGTTCAGTTACTTTTATTCCCATGCCACTATCTGGAAACATTGCCAGGCCACGGCCAGCCCCATCTCTGCTGCTGCAGCTCGGTCACCACACTGCACCACAGCAGCCTAAGCCCTGCACATCCCCTGCCCTGCGGAAGCCAAAAGCCCAGCTGCAAGCCCCATCCCCTCCTGATGGCAAGGCTCCTCACAGGTGCACAGAGGCGCCAGGGAGAGAGTGCCCTTGGTCATCAGCCTCTTTCTCCAGGCTGGCTGGTGAGCAGCCAGAGCTGAGCCTGTCCTTTGGAGACTGGACAACACCACCTTCTCTCCAGGTTGCCTTGCCTATGGGCTGAGGAAGTCCTCTTTCCGATAGCCTTTCTGCATAGAGAGGGGTTGGAGTCAGGGCGCAGGTCTGTGCCTGCTTGGCCCTGCTGGTGGGAGACACTGGGCCTGTCAGTGTGCTGGTGATAGCCGGGGCTGTATCCCACCCAAGGTGCCATTGCCCATACCGAGCTGTCCCCCTCAACTCTGCCTACTGAGCTGAGCAGGACGTACCGCGCGGAAATCTCGGTGCAGCTTGCTGTACTGCCACAGGTTGGCCAGGAGGCTGGAGGCCGCGCGGGAGGACTTCTCACTGTCTGGGCTGGGGTGGTCAGAGCGTCAGGATCGGGAGAAGGCAGGGCAGCCAGGTACACCCCACCTGGCCCCAAGGCTCAGTTGGCCCTCACCTGTCTCGCTTCTTCTTGATGAAGATGAGTTTCCGGAGCCCATCAAAATAGAGCAGGTCACGGGCTGCAATGGGGCTGGCCACCACCAAGTTGTTGAGCACAGCAATGATGTTGACCAGCACCTCAGCCTGGGGAGACTTCTCACCCACACTGCCAGGCAGCTTCTCAATGAGGTGGCTCACCACCTTGGTGGCTGCAGGAGATTGGGAGGTCAGCTCCCAGGGAGCTGGGCTGAGTGACCCCCTTTCTGGTCCCCGCCAGAGGCCACCCCAACTGGGGAGAATGAGGCAGAACCAGGTAGGGGTGGCTGACTCACACATCTCATCCTTGTTCCTGGCATTCCGGGAGAGATTTCGGATAAGCCCTGTCAGTGAGCGTAGCTGGTGGTGGTCAGCGGTTCGAACTCGGTCCAGCAGGGGGTTCAGTATTCGCTCCTGCTCCAGTGCCAGGCGGCTCAGCACGCCTGCCCACTATAGGGGAGCAGCATGAGGACAAGTGGCCAGCTGACCACTGACTGCCCCAGGCGGCCCCGACTGCCCCAGGCGGCCCCGACCGCTAACCCAGGCCTGAGGCAAAACTGCTTTTCTGTCTCTGCTGCCAGCCTCCATCTGCTCTGCCCTCTCTGGCCAGGTGGGCCTCTGTCCTGCTCATTCAGACCCAGATGTCACAGGGCCTGTTCCTGGGCCCATGAGAGTTCTCTTTCCCTGCCTCCCCAGCAGCCCACGTGACTGACCCTGCGGTCCCCCGCAGTGATGTTCTGCAGGGCCCCCGCGGCCGCCTCAGTGGTGTGCCTGTTGAGCTCACAGCGCTGCAGCAGCCGGTTGTAGAGGCCCACGATCTGGGGGCTCCACAGCCACTCGAGACCTTTGGGGTCCTTTGATACCTCGGCGAAGGTGAGCGCGTCGGCCGTGAGAGGCAGCTATGTGGGAGGTGTGGAGGGTTAGTGGGATCTGACGTGGTCAGGGGGCCTGGAGGGTCTTGGATTGGGTGTCAGAGGACTCAGCCAGCATTTGCTGCTTTATCCACCCACCTCACGCAGCCGCCGGCTCTGTGGCGTGAAGCAGCCCACCACCTCTCCAGGTGGAGCCCCACTCAGGTCCCTGCGGCCCCGGCCCTCAAGCCGCTGCAAGGCGGATGGCGGCATCTCATCATACAGGCGGTAGGACAGGTTCCTCAGCACACACACGGCATTCTCCACACTCTGCAGAGAGCCAGCAGGGAGGGTGGTCATTGCAAGCCGCAGTTTCTCAGCCCCCAAGGTGTCAGCTGCCCCTCACCTTGTCCTCACACTTGCCCACATCCAGGGCATGGTTGATGTAGGTGACCAAGGCGTCCACGAGCCCATGACATTCCCGCATCTTCTGGCGAGTGGCCTGGGAGGCTGAGCTAAGGTTTCTGGGAAGAGAGGCAGAGCAGAGTGCCACAGGGACCCTGCCAGTCCCCCCCAAGCACCCCAGGCCCAGGACTGCTCTCATGGGGCTCAAATCCTCAGATACAGTCCTTTGTCCTAGTCTTAGTCCCTGCTGGACAGTGCTAGCCTTATCCATTCATCCACTGTCCCTAGTCCACTACCTTTTACCTTGGGAAGAAGGGGGGTGTCAGATCAGGAGACTGACTCCCCAAGCCTGCAGCCAGGATGATGCCCACACCTGGTGGCCACCCTGGCCTGTCCATTTTTCCCAGGCTCCAGGCTGGCTTCTCCTTTCTGTCAGCCTTAGATGAAAGTGCCCCTTCTCAGTATCCTCACCCCTCACTTCTCTTGGTCAGCGGCCCTCGCCCCTTATACCTGAGGAAACCAGTGGCATTGTAGAAGATCTCAGCCTCAGAGGCATTCTGCTGGATGAGGGGGGGGCCCCCGGTGCCTGACAGGGGGCTCAGCACCAGGTCTGTGAGCTGCTCCAGTGTGTCACGGGCCAGGCGGTCCTTCAGGTGGTCACTGGATGACAGGTTCCACAGGATCCCTGGAGGCAGCCCGGAGCTGTGGTCAGGACCTGCCCACTGACCCCTCTGGCTCTTCTGGGGATGGTGCGGGGGAGGCCCCCTACTTCCTACTCCCCTGGTGAAACCCTCCACATGACTGTTGGGGTTTGGGGGCTGGGACCAAGGGTTGGGGGCAGGAGCTGGGATATTGCTCTGTGCCATAGCACTTGCCTTGGCATGGCGAGGCCCTGGGTCTGATCCTGAGAGAGGGAGAAAGAGATAGAGGGCGAGAACCACAACGAACAGGGTTTTGCAGACCAAGGGGCAGGAGAGATGTGGAGGGGCAGGAGGGGACATGGAGAGGACAAGTTGTGAGGGTACCTGTGACATTCTTGCGCAGTTCATCGTCCTGCTCCCGCAGTGTCCGCAGAAGCTCAAAGATGCCATTTTCCTCCACCAAGGCCAGCTTGTTGTCGGCGTCGTCATAGATGAGGTTGCGCATGGCACCTGTGGCATGGCGCTGTACCTCCTGGTTGGCGTGGTTGAAGAGCTTCACCAACCTGGGCACTGCCTGAAGACTGCGGGCCTGCAGCATAGGGATGTGGATGGTATGGGTGCCTGCAGACCTGTCCATGTGTGCAGGAGCAGGTGTGGACAGTGATGCAGATGCATGTAGGTGACACGGGCATGTGCAGATGACATGGCAGCTTTACACGCAGGTGTCTGTGCCCCTCTGCAGAGAGGCTCTGGGCAGGGTGGGTCTTCTCAGTTAGCTTGGAGATTAGTCCGGAACCAGAGGTTAAGGGGCGCAGGGACCAACAAGGGTGGTCATCAGGGGCATGCAGGGCCAGTGGGCAGTCACTGAGGGGCCAGGGGTGGGCAGTGGGGTTAGCCACCTGCTTTTTAGCTCCTGCATCACTGTAGCACCGGTGCTGGATGTAGGCTGCGCCCAGCACTTGCAGGTTGGGGTCTGAGGCCATGAGATATTTGACTGCTGAGGGCAGGTCCATGTCATCAAAGCTGCAGAGGCAGGGGCAGGGTCAGGCTGATCCTCGGCTTGGGCCAAATGCTGTGGCAAAATACCCTCCTTCCCAGCCTGGCTGCTTACCCGCTGCTGAGTCTCTGCAGAGTGCGATGGCCGACATAGCTATCCAGCCCACGCACATCGGGCAAGTGGCCTGAGTCAGCCAGGCTGAGGCTGAGGCTGCGCACAGATGGAGCCCTGGCCATGGGCTCCAGGCTTGTACCTGGCACTGCCCCAGGACCCCCACGGCTTCGGTGGCTGCTCTGGAATCGCTGCAGGGTCCGCATGGCAGGGGCACGGATGGTGCGGCTCGGGGGGCCCTCAGCAGCCTCTGGCCAGTCCAGCCCCCCTGCCCGGCTTGAGCTTGAGTTGGCCTGGCGTTCGTAGGCAAAGGCCCTGTAGGTGGAGGCACCTGTAGGCTCCAGCTGCTCAGACACTACACTGTAGCCATCTTCCAGGCCCCCGGCACCCAGCCTCAACGAGCGCAGGGACAGTGTGTCATAGTCAGCTCGGCTGCCAGCCCCGCCGCGCTCGTGGAAGGACACAGGCCGGGTGGGCATGCCTGGCTGGATGCTCCCATATCCAACCATCCCAAAGGCACTGCCCCCATTGTGGGCAGAGCTCAGCCTCCGACTACAGCTCAGGTCCACAGCAGAGCGGGAAGACCAGGAGGCTGGACTATAAGCTGGCTTGGTGACTGGCCGGAAGTTCTGTGGGAGGAGGAACAGGGACAGTGAGGGTGCTGGGCTCCCCTATGGCTTTCCCCTCTCTAACCAGGGGCCATAGCCCCACCTAGGCCTCCCACTCACCCTGGATGGTGGCACTCCCACTGCCCTACCTCGGGCTGTGACTCACCGAGACCTTGTCCCCACTTGGGCCCTGGGATCGGGAGCTGAAGCTGGCCTGAAGAGTGTGGCACTGGTTCCAGGACAAGCCTGTGGACAGGAACAGTGGCAGTTGACCTGGCCAGATGGCAAAGTGCTGGCCTCGAGCTTCTCTCTGCCAGACCCTTTTGGCCATGTCTGGGAACCACCTCTGCTTGGTCCCTACTCTGCCATAGTGTTGGCCCTAGTCGTTCCTCTCCCACAACACCCCCAGCTATGCCTCTGCAGCCTGAAGGCATCAGACCACTCACCCTGCTGACCACCAGGAGAATGAACCAGTGTCTGCTGCATCAGCTGTCCACTCCCCAGGCACAGTGCCCTCTCTCCTCTGAGAAGCCACCCCAGCCTGTCCAACCACAGTGAGCTCTCCTGGGTCTTCTTGTGCCCAGGATCCATCCAGGCCACAGGCACAGAGGAGTGAAGCCACCCTGGACCAGTCTGCCCTGATGGGCAGTGGCCACTCCCACCCAGCAGAGCACTAGGGCAGTGACTATTCCAGCCCCATCCAGCCTCATGAGAGCTCAAGCAGTGGCCAATGGACAGGATGGGCAGCTGGACCAGTGAGTAGAGTGGGGAGGGTGGATGCAAGTGGGTGCAGGTTAGGCAGCCAGGGGTGCAGATAGCTGGAAACAGATGACCCCGACTGACCAGGGCGGCTGCATAGATGGAAGGGCCTGAGGTGGGGCATCAGGTCACTGCTTTGGGAGGGCCTCTAGAGGCATTAGGGCGGGGTGTGGGGTAGGGGTAGGCTGAGTGGTCTGGTAGACCTCCCCACCCCATGTTCCCCAGACCTACCCTAGTTAATGACACTTCTGGGTGGGAGCCATTAACCCTTTGACGCTGTGACGCCCCACCTGGGGGGCACCCCTCAACCCTGCCTGGGGACCTTACGCCCACCCCCAAATTATAAACCTGCCTCTAATTGGCAGTATGGTCTGGTGGTAATTAGCCCCTTCGTGGGCCCTCCCCACCCTATGACCCCTGGGCACTGACCTGGCCTAGCAAAGCTGAGGCCCAGGGGAACAGGTATGACCCCAGCACCATCTGAATCCCATTGGCTGACCCTCTTTTCCCCTTTCCAGTGGCTGGAGCCCACCCACCAATCATGTGGACCTCTGTATGGATCTATCTTGCTGTCTCCCTTAGTCCCTGTAGCTGTATCCCAGTGAGGGGGGAGGTAACACATGGAGAACGATGGCCCTGAACTCGCCGTGTCTGTGGAACCCTTAAATGCACGTACATACACATATACACACACATACACACACACCACACATATATACCACACACACACACCACACACATACACACACACCCACCCACACACACACACACCCACACACCCCCCACACACCCCCACGGCATGGGCACCCCTACCTGCATTTTCATGGAGATCTGGGTCACTCCCGCCAGCTGGCCCTTGAAATTCCTCAGGGACCCCTGGTCTAGACAGCCTTGGCTGTGGCCCAACCTCTCCCCCACTCCCGGATTCTCCCTGGGTGGGGACTCCAGCTGCTCTGAGAGGCATGTGAGCCTCTGTCCCTGGGCCTAGGAGTATGCCTGTTCCGGGTTTGTTGATGGAGGGGCCTGGCCACCATATGCCTGACTTCTTATTTGCCTTGTGGGGAGGTTTGAGGCCCAGGAGACAAGTGGGTCTGGCTAGGAGGCTTCCTGGAGGTCTAGAGTCCCTGCTGTGAGCCGGGACACCCCACCTTGGGCTGCTCCCTATACCCACTGGGGTGGGGCAGTGACTCAGATCAGGCCCTGGTGAGTCGGGCTGAACCCGAGCCTGCTTCGGCCTCTGCCCTCACACTGCCACACCCACCTGGCGTCTCTGTGGGGGCCACCCAAGTCCCTGCTGCCCATCGCCCACTTTGCCGTACCACCTACCTCTGGTGGCCTCAGCAGCAGCACCCCCAGGCTCAGCAGCCCCGTTGTGCCGAGGCTGCTGGCCCAGCTGCAGGAGGCGGGCTCGGACCTGCTCCTGGACGCGGGCTGCCCGAAGCCGTTCTGCCTCAGGGCCCTCAGCACCCCGGCGGTCGAGCTGCAGATCGGAGGGCAGTGCCAGGGAGCACACACCGGCCTCGGGCTGTAGGGCCGAAAGCAGGAAGTTACTGTCCTGCATGGTGGCCAGTTGGCCTGGTCTGGGCCTCTTCTTGGTCTTGGCCCTTCAGACTCTGTCCCCAGAGTCCCCTCCCTGGTGGCTGGCGCCCCAGAGCTGGGCCTGGAGACAGACGCAGGCTCGCCCAGCCTGAGCTCCCTGTGGGCGGGGACACCTGGCCAGGTGGGTGGGAGGGGCCCTGTTGCCTGCTTAAGGTGGAATTTGGGCGGAAGAACAGGCCCCGGGCTCTCACCTCCTGATGATCTCCCATCCCAGGTCAGGGCCACAGCTTGGGCCCTTCTTGTTTTTAGCCCATGAGCCCCACCGAGTCCCAGGGTGCCAGCATCCTGGGTGCGAGGGGCACAGGGAGCCTGCCAGGGGGGTTAGAGCCTGCTACCCAGCCTGTAGGAAAAGTGTGTTCTAGTCTGAGAGGTTGAGGCTCCTGGGATCAAGGGTCCCAGCAGGGTTGGCACCCAGGGTTACTGTAAGGAGCCTGCTGGTGAGGACAAGGACAGCCTGAGTGCTGCCTTGGAGGTAGACCCATGGAGGGCCTTGCCCTGGTTCCCAGAACCAGTGAGACCCCAAGACCCATGGACCCCCAAGCTCAGCCACCCCCCACTCTGCAGATGGGCTCTTAGGTGGACCCTTCTCTGGCACTTCTGCCCATTGCCCCCAGGCCTGGGGTGGGCAGCCATTCCCAGCACATGAGTCAGGCTCAGGCCAACTTGGGCAGGTGGGGCTGCCCCAGGGGGTTGACTCAGATGGGCCAGGACTCATGTCTGTGCCTGCCAGGCTGAGAGGCAGGAGCTGGGGGTCGTGGGATCGACAGCTGGAAGGGTCAGTGGGTGTGGGTGTGGCATGTTCTGAGGTGCTCTGGGTTAGGCTCAGTGTCCAGGCCAGAGCCCTGGGAGGGTGGAGTTGGGGGCAGCTGGGGAGAGGCCCAGGAAGTCTGGGGTGGTTCTCCTGCTCTCACTTCTGATGCTTCTCCAGTACTGCCCCAGACCTCTGCCTGTCCCTGTGACAAGCTCTAACCCTCACCCCATCAGGCTTTTACCTTGGTTGGGGGCAGGGGCAGGGGCAGGGGTGAGGAGGTGGTGGGAGTGTGGGCTTGGACAGAGCATCCCCTGGGAAGGTGTAGGACCCGGGTGAGTGTAGCCAGGGTCTGCTGGGTGCTGGGTGGGACGGGTGGGGTGGGGCACCTACCCTGCTGGTGGTCCAGCCCCTGCCAGCTCCCTGGCTCATCTCAGAGGCTGCTGCTCCTGGCCGAGGTGTCCGGGGCTCCATCCCGGGCCTCTGGTGCGGGCAGCCTCTTGGCAACTGCATGGAGGGGCACAGAGGGAGGGGTGGGAACGATGCACACCCAGCTCATCCAACCGGTTGCTTCCCTGGGAGACGTGTTTCGTGTGGAAAAATCCTGGGAGACAAGTTTGTGCGGCCCTGACAGCCTGGAGGCACACGCCTGGCACACAGGCGGCCTGCCCCCCTTTGGGCCCAGGGCCACCTCCTCCCAGCAGTCCAGGTTGTGGGAGGGTGGGCAAGGCCAAATGGGGGGTAGAGCTGCCCTGAGAGACAGGGGCTCTGATGCCATGTGGGTGTGGCCAGAAAGGGGAGTGGCAACTAGCTTCAGAGACAGCCTTACTGGAGACAGGACCCAGGACCGGAGGCCCGGGGGGCTGGGGTCCATGGCACCGTCCTACTGGGCTGCCTTCCACGAGGCAGTGAGGGTTGTGAGTGCCAGAGTTGTGCCAGGCCTTTCTGAGGATGCATGGACCGAGCCATATACACCCCTAGACTCCAGATCATGGGCCTGGCCTGGAACCTGCTAAGGCGCTAGAGGGCCTTGGTTGTGGGGTGCAGGGGGAGGGGGTGCCATGGCTCTCAGCCCCAGCCTAGGATCTCCATTCTGTGGCCAGCCTCCTGTTGTCCTCCCCAGGACAAATGGCCTCATGGTCTCTGGAACCATGAGAAGGGGCCTGGGGAAGAAGGGAGGAGGCTCCTGGGGCTGGGGAGAAGGGAGACAGATATGGGATAGTGAGGTCAGGAATGCCCAGGAGGCTGTTGCCTCTTACCTCTCTGGGAGAGGAAGGGACGGGGAGGCTTTTGGCGCAGGCACTGAGGGCCCGCAGTGGGTGGGAGCCAGCCAGGTGGGTGACGGTGGCCTTCGGAGCAGCAGAGGGCTGAGATCCCAGGAGCTAGGCAAGAGGATCACAGCAGAATAGTTTTACTTTTTTAAAATTTAATTTTAACTTTTTATTAGTATGTGCTTACAGTACGCAATGAGCCCATTCACGTGGGCGGTGGGCGTGTGGATGCAAGGCATCTTCAGCCTCTTTGCTCTGGTCTGCCTCTTGGTCCCCTTCCCGTTTGCAAAAGTCCTATCTTCCTGTTTCCTATTATATCTTTTATTCTGCTCTTTAAATTATTTATACTTTGGGTTTCTCATATAAAAGAAACCATGTGATACTTAACCTTCAGTTTTTGACTTATTTCAATTAAGATTTTGGTCTCAAGGTGCACCTACTTTCCTACAAATGACTTGGATTAATCCTTTTTTGTGACAGAGTAGTACTCCACTATGTATAAATACCACATTTTCTTTATCCATTCATCTGTTGATGGACATACAGGCCACTTCAAAGAATTAGCTCTTTTGAATTGCACTGCTGTAAACCTGGGTGTGCATGTAGCACTATAATAGGAAGCCTTTAACTGTCAGGAAGATACCTAGGAGAACAGCTGGTTCAGATGGAATGTCTAGTTTCAGGGTTGAGGAATCTCCACACTGATTTTGGTAGTGGTTGTACTAGTGCACATTTTCCCCAATATATGGAAGGGCCGCCTGCCCCTGAAGCTTCACAGCATTTGCTATTGTTTGATTTCTTGATGATGGCCATTCTTTCTGTGCTAATATGGAATCTCAGTGCTCTTTTAATTTGCATTTCTCTCATGTCCAGAGATGTTGAGCTTTTCTTCATGTACTTATTGGTCATTTGTACTTCTTCTGATGAGTGTATTCATTTCACTTGCCTTTTTTTTTTTTTTTTTTTGAGACAGGGTCTTACTCTATAATTCAGGCTGACTTTGAACTAACTAGGTAACCCAGGCTTCCTTAAAACTCACAGTGATCCTCCTGTCTCAGCCTCCTGAATGCTGGGATTAGAGGTGCGCACCACCATGCCTGGCTGCTTGCCCATGTTTTGACTGGATCTTTTATTTTGGGGAGCGCTGAGGGAGTGATGAATGGGGAAGGGGTGTGGGGCTGAAGGCTCTGTCTGAGCTCTGCTGGGTCCAGTCCTGCTACTTCCATTATGGAGCCTACCAGATGCCCCCAGCCCAGGGTCCTGGGCAATAGTATATATGAGGCGTGGGGTCCCCACCATGCTCTGGCTGTGTCCTAGGCCTGCTCACCAGCTTGAGTGTCCTGAGCTGCTCCTGTGCTCCCCAGCACTACCCTCCGCCAGCCCAGGGTCTGGTGGGCACAAAGCCTTCGAGGAGGAAGGGAGGACAGCCAGTAGGGAAGCTGGGACCTCGGTGACACTGGGCTGAGGCGGGTAGGTGGGTGGGGCACCAGGGTGGGCAGTGCCGGGTGGTGACAGAGATGGAAAGCAGCATGGCCCCACTGGTCCACACCAGCGGGCAGCTCTAGGGCTGACATCGGCCCCTTGTGTCCTTAATCCCTGTAGGGACTACAAGAGGGTGGGGCCATGGCCACCTCCAGTTCACAGAGGAGAAACCAAGGCTCCACAGGCTAAAGGAGTTTCCAGAGCTTACAGAGCAAGTCAGCGTCAGTCCAGATGTCTGACTCTGAGCAGCAGCGGCGAGGAGTAGTGTGGAGATGGGGATCCCCTCGTTGGGTCCAGGCCACTTTCTCCACCCTGGCTGCCTCCATCTGTCTGAGGTTCTGTCAGGTGTCCAGAGTGACCCTGCTCCTGAGTCCTCCTGAACTCAAAGTGCCCTTGGAGCCCTGTGCTGCCCTCCCTTAGGTCACTGAAGGCTCCCAGGAGCTGCCAGATCCTTAGCCTAAGGCAGCTGGGCTGGGGTACTCTGGCCTCCTCTCTGCCCCAAGACTTGGCAGATATTTTGCTAAGTTCCATAGCTGGCCCAGTCTTCCCACCCCACCGAGGAAGCAGGGCCACCCACCACCTGCTCACGTCGTGGGAGGCATTTCTCACCGTTCTTGCTGAGATTTTTTTTTTTTTTTTTGTCTTTTTGAGACAGGGTCTCGCTGTGCAGTTCAGGCTGGCTTGAGCTCACTTTGTAGCCCTGGCTGGTCTCGAACTCACAATGATCCTGTTGCCTCAGCCTCCAGAGTGCTGGGATTGCAGGCGTGCGTCACCATGCCTGGCTCTCTGGTTGAGGTTTGCTTCAGAAAAGTTTTCCTACTATATCTGTCTGTCTGTTTATCACCTATCCATCCCTCCTTCGTGTGTCAGCCCGCCTTTTTTTCTTTTCTTCCTTCTTTACCTTTCCCTGCCTTCCTTCCTTCTTCCTTCCTTTATTCCTTTCTTTGCCTTCCTTCCTTTTTTCTTTCTTTCTTTTTCTTTTCTTTCTTTCTCCTCTCTGTCTCTCTCTGTCACTCTTTGTTTCTCTTTCTGGTCTTGCTATGTAGTTCAGGCTGGGCTTGAACTGGCCTCAAACTTGTGACGATCCTGCCTCAGCCTCCTGAGTGCTAAGATTACACATGTGTACCCCTCTGTCTGACGCTCTAGGCTTCTTTATTGGTGGTTTGTCACCTGTCTTTTCAGGGGTCACTTTTGGGTTCTTTTCCATCTCATTGTGTGTGCTTTCCCCCAAGTTTGCCTCCTGTGTTTTTGTATAGGTTTCCAACAACCTTCTAAAGTTGCTAAAGTGGCCGTTGAAAGGTCTTAGTGTTGCCCCATTTCTTAAGCAACTGTCAGATAACTTTTGTCTTCATCATTTTCATCACTGATCTTTTAGAATGTCCCGAGTGCCAGCTCTGACCCATTGCTCCTGTCCTGGGTGCAGCTGTCTCAGCTCTTCGGACCACTCTGTGCACAAAGCTAGCACCCCTAGAACTCCTCACTCTTGTTTGGCTTTATCAGTAATTATTTTTTTCCCTCTGCAGCACTTTTCACCAGCTGACACCAGACACTGCATTCATTTCTATGCAGAGGGGCTTCAGTCATCCCAGCAAGTAGTGGGTGCCCAAGGGATGGTCATTGAAAGGGACTGACAGATCGAGACATGAGCGTCCTCACTGCCTGCAACTCTGTCCAGTGTCCTTCTGCTTCGAGGTGATTCTGATGGTGTGTTCTGTACAAGTGTGTGAGTCTTTGGCTCATATTTCTCTTCCCCTTTCCTCATCTTTCATTGCTCTTTTGTAGCACATATTCTACAGTGCTACTTCTTTGCCTATTGTGCAGCGTCTGAGTGGGAGAGTTGTAAACTGGGTACTCAGGCAAGGGACAGCATGGGCATGTGGGGCTCTGAGTGGTCTGTGGTGGTGGCTGGGCTTGCCATGTTAGTCCTTCTGCCCCGTGGGTTTGTGACCACACATTGTGGAGACTTGGTGTCTTGCCAGCTGGGCAGCAGCCAGCTGCCTCTTCCCTGTTCCCTCCGCTAGGATCCTCTCAGGGCCAGATGGGAGCATCTATCGGGTCCTCTTCCAGCTTCACCTTTTCCCTGCCCTGTGTGCTGGTGAGCTATAACATGAGGGTGCCATCTGTGCCCATCTCCAGGATGGCTAGGCACTGGGCTGGGCTGCTTCCCCTTGGTCCTGAGAATGTTCATGTCCTGACCCCCACACTACGACTGCTGCCGTGGGTGGCAGAAAGGACTTTGTGAGGTGCTGTGGTGAGATTCATCTCGGGCCACCCGGGAGAGCCATGGACACGGGGGTCCTCGCAGAAGGAGCAGGAGGGTCAGTCTCTGAAGACGTGAGGATGAAGCAAAGGCGAGATAGAGGCTGAGACAGACACAGAGAGACTGAGACAGTGACAGGAGCAGATAGCAAGGCAGATGGAAAGGGAGCTAGGAGCAGAGACAAGGGTAAATGGGAACCAAGAGGGAGACAGAGCGTTATCGAGATGGGAAGAGACTGAGCGCGTCGCCCCTAGCCGCCACACTGCTGGCTTCTGAAGATGAGACGCATGAGTCCATCGGTCTTGTGGTTGTCCAAAGGAGGCGGGGCTGCTGAGTAACGATTTCAGTTTTGCAGAGCTTCAAGAATCGTAGGGGTACCTGTGTAGTTTTCACATGCTGTGCTCATGGTCCTTGTTACCCAGCCACCAGGAGCTCACTCAGCCTCTCGCCAGGACCTGTGCCAGTGAAGATGGGGCTGGGACTCTGATGGGGGATGTGGCAGCTTCACTACTCAGCCTCAGGGTCTTTCGGCCATAAGCACCCCTGTGATGGTCTAAACTAGTCTGAGGTCATCTTTCCCTCCAGAACTGGGGACCACCCTAGTTGGAGCTAAGTCCTCCCTGTCACCCATGCCCCACCCTAGAGGCTGAGGAAGGAGAGGAGGGAGGAGGCCCACCTGTGGGAGGAGGTTCCGTTTGTGTTTTCAGCAGGGCTGGGAGAGGGGACAGAAGTGCTGTCTGGGCCTCCAGAGGAAGCTGTGGCAGGGGTGCGTGGGGGGCTCAGGGAGGGTCATGGAGGGAGTGGGCAGTGTCTGGGCTACCTCGAGAAGAAGGCACAGAGCACAAGTCAGAACTAAAAAAAAATATTTCATTTCATTCTGAATAAAAAACGGAACAGACAGTACTCTTGGAAATCCTGAAAACAATGTCATCGCTACTGAAAATTTCACAGAAATCATCTCGGAGTGTGGGGACTGAGGCAGTCTGGCTGGCCGGCTGCGAAGGCTGCCTCTGAGACCACAAGGGTGTGGTGGGCCAACGGGGAGGCACATGGTGGCTGTGCTCCTGGGACAGGGCTGGAGCGACCAGCCACCTCAGGCTGGCTCCTTGTGGGTGCGCTTGTGGCTGCGTGTGCCCCACATTCCTCGCTTCGAGTGGTAGTGGTGGTAGAAGTTCCGAAGTCGGAGTCGCTCCACCTCCAGCCCCGCCTGCAGGACCCTGGGGACAGGTGGATGACATCAGTGTCTCTTCCAGGACCTGGCGGGAGGGTTTCTGGGAATGGGGTAGGGCAGGAGAGGTGGGCAGGGCCCTCGGTGCATGGCCCTGCTGTCTCACCCTCCTATCCAAAGAGGATAGGGTGTCTCTTTAGCCTGGAGAGGGGCACAGTCACCTGTCCAGGAGTTCCCAGTCCTCGCCGCCCCACTGGTCTCGGAACTCCTCAGTGTTCATGCCTCCCACGCGGTCGAAATCTGATTTGTAGATCCCGAAGAGGCCAAAGCCATTCACCTCCCAGTAACCTGGTGTGTATGTGGGTGCCTTTCAGATACAGTTGCTGCAAGCCCAAGTCTTTCCTGTGCCCCTCATCCCACCTTAGAGAAAGATAAGGAAGAACCTCAGAAGCCCAGTGCTGGGTCAGGGGTGTGGTGCAGACTGTAGGTGGTGGGGGATCTGGTAGGATCCTGGGGACTCTGGAGTCCTGCCCAGGGGTCTCCTGGGCTCAACCTGGTGGTCAGTGGGGGCCTAGCATTAAGGAGGTGCTCAGGTATTACCATGTGGGTTTCGAGGGGAGCTCCCACAGCCCAGGCGCATGACCACCGGGGCGAAGGCCAGTGTGCCCTCCACACAGTGCTTTCGGATGCTGTCCAGGATACTGGGTGGGAAATGGATATGCAGGTCGCAGAGGAAAACGATGCTGCTGGGGTCCTGGAGAACAGAAGATCTGAGCCCATGCTGTTTGGAAACCCCTCCCTGCAACCTCATTTTGCTCCCCAAGCTTCCGTGGCCCTCAGACCTCCACTGCATCCACTCCAGCTTGCAGCCCGGCGGAGCGCTCAAAGTTTCCTGTTCTTCTCAGGTACTGATACCTGGGGAGGATGAGGGGCCACTGGCACGGTTCTGACAGTAGGATCGAGAACCCCTGTAGTTCTTGCAGGCTCTTACCTGGGCAGCCGTGCCTGGCGCAGGGCATGCTCCACATCCATGTCCTCGCTCTCGAAATCCACCAGGACGACGCTGAAGCGTGAGTCCCTGGTGCGTGCATGTAGCGAGGCCATGTCCGCCAGAAACTGCACCACCCAGCGCGCCTGGTTCTTAACTGTAGGAGGTGCGGGGTCGGCAGAGTGACCTAGGGCCCCACCAGCCCCGCCGCTCACCCGCCTGCGCACCTGGCACGATGAAGTGCACAGCGACATCCTGGCGCCAGGCTAGGCGTAGCGGGCGGCAGAGCTCAGGGCGGCCATCTGGGTGCGTGGAAGTGGCAGGCGGAGGCTTGGGGCTTTCTCCTTCTTCTCCCTGGGTGTGCGCACCAGGTAGGCGCAGAAAGACAAACTCGGACAGGCGCAGGCGGCCTCCACCGCGTTCCTGCAGCTCTAGCTCCAGCAGGAAGCGGCTGCCACGTGCAGAGTCGCGGCGCTTCTCTACATTCACGATGCGCAGGAGAGCGAAGCGCCTTTGGGGAGAGGTGCAGAAGTCAACCAGGCCAAAGCACATGCTTCATTCTGCTTTTCCTTTGATCGAAGTCATGACTCCCCATGCCTTCACCAGGACGGGGTGGGACACACACACTGCAGCTGTACCACAGCTCTGCCCAGCTTCCTAGTCTTCATCCCCAACCCAGAAACGTACTGCCCTCCCCAGGGCAGAGAGAAGCACAGCAGCGTGCTCTGGTAGGTGACCGAGGACCGACTGTCCTTTCCTCACACAAAATCTTCACTGTCAGCTTTTCTGTGTCCTGGGGTGCCCTACTTCTTGCTCAATCCTTCCAATTCCTCCTTTCAAGTCTCTGGGTCCACTCCTACCAGATGACTCCTCTGGCCACCATCACCCTGTCCTGGAGGCAGAAGGTCTAGGACTCCAGGAATGGCAAGCTGTGTTGGCATCTGGGCCCTTCCCCTTCTCTAGCCACTTTACCTAGGCCTGGGCAGGGCTCCTCCCTGGCCCTAGACTGTCCGTCCTGTGCCCTACCCTCCTTTGGTGGCCAGTGCTGTTTGCCTTGGGAGCCCACTGGTGTGACCTCTAGGGATCCAGACGCTCCTCCTCAGACCCTGGGCATTCCCACCACGCTCTCCCCAAGTCATGGGCCTTCTGCCCCAAACAACCTGGTTGTTACTTCAGAACATCCACAGTCGGGCTGGAGGTACAGCTCAGTGGGCTAAGTGCTTGCCGCTGAGCACTAGGGCCCAGAGTTCGATCCCCGGTCCCAGAACATCCACACTTGGCACCCAGGTGGGCAAAGGTGGGGCCACAGCTACCATTACCTAGCTGGACAGACCCTCCTGGCCATGATACAGAAGCTGGGAAGCAAGAGCACGCTTGTTCTGGAGCCTCATGAAGCGCAGTGCCTCCCCTGGCCTTGTGACAAGGAGGGTCCAGAAAGGTCACTGACAGCCTTTCCCCTCCAAGGCAGCTGTGTATGACCCAGAGGGGTCTCCCAGCTCCTGCCTGGTGGCCACACTTGGCCTCTTGGCCCAAATGGACCTTTGCCCACACCGCTAGCCTTTAAAGGACCACAACATAGCTAACTGCTTTTGAGACGTCCCCCAGGTAACAAAGTGACCCCCCACCCCCAACACAGTGTAGAAAAGGTGGGGCCTGGGACACTAGAGAGGCCAGGGGTCAAGGACAATGGATAAAGACTTGGGAGCAGGTATAGGGATATGGGAGCAGCGCTGTGTGGGCCTATGGAGACCTGGAGGGAGGTGCATGGAGTTTCAGGGTGGGGGGTGACACCCGAAAGGTCCAAGTCCCGTGGAGACAGCACACTCTACCTGACGCAGCCTTACCCTCCATGGCGTGCGTTGAGCCGCTCCATGTACTGAGCCGCCACGTCCACAGCCTCGGCCTCTGGCAGCTGCAGATTCCCCGACACGTTGCAGCGCAGGTCATTCCAGTCCGAGCGCAGCAGCTCGAAGTCCACAGCGCCCACACTGAATGTGCGCTGCCAGTCGATGGCATCCTCTCGCCAGCGCCTGTGCACTTGGCCCACAGAGTCCTCCTCAGTGTCCTCTGACGCTGCCTCATGGCCTGGAGGCCGGTCTTCCCCTTCCTCCTCGTCTTCCCCCTCCGTGGCCAGCTGTGGCCGGGACACCTGGGACAAGCTCAGGAAGGAGGTCACGGGTTGCACAGCAGCTGATGAGTTCATGCCTGGTGTGGGCACATGGGCCTGAGGGGCCCCTGGGGTGGGTGGTACGCGGGGCCCTGCATCCCGGGGTCCAGGCCTGCGGAACCGGCGCTGGGGCCGCGGTACACGCAGCTGAACTCGCGGTAGGGCCCGGGCGCGCAGGAGGACGCTAGCCAGGGGCGGCCAGCCTGGGCTGCGTGGAGACGCCTGTGGTCGGGGCCGCACGCGTGTCACGTACACCTTGGTAGGAGGCTTGGCGGCGCGCGGGGGCGGTGCGTGGCCCAGGAAGAGGGGCAGGGGGCGCGAGGCCCAGCGCAGCCCACGGGAGCTGCGCGGCAGAGGGGCTTGGGAGGCTGGGGGCTCCTGCTCGCGCTCCTTGGGGGCTGCCTGTACGCGAGGCTTGCGTCTGCTCCATGGCACGGGCGCCTCGGTGGGCTCCAGACTGTCCAGCAGTTCCCCCTCCTCCTCATCATCAAGGAAGTCTGTGGGCAGCGAGGATGAGCGGGTACCCCAGGGGCAGGGGCGGGGACGGGGCGGGGCGGGGCGGAGCAGGCTCACCATCTGGGTTGAGGAACAAGAAGGCGCGGCGCTGTACATCTTCCTCCTCATCCTCCACCCCCTCCTGCTTGTCCATCTTCATGTATTTGTAGAACCCAAACCTAGGGTAGCAGCGCTTCAGAGGTCGGCACTGCCGAAGCCGCACCCCGTGCCCTTTGCGCCCACCCACCTTTCCAGGTATAGGGGAGACTCGCGGTAGAAGCACTTGTTTTCTGTCTCCATGTGAGTGAGGCGGGTGTAGTCATTGGGATACACGAAGGACAGGTACACCTGGGGACGAGGTGAGGGCTCAGGGCCTCTGGGGAGGCAAGCCCGGGGCGGCTGGAGTGCGGCGAGGCTCAGGTCTGGGCACTCACAAACTGTAGCCCTTGGTATCTCGCGATGGGGAAGTCCTTGAGAACGTAGGTGGGTGCATAGGTGCAGGGCTCCAGCACGCTCTCCAGGTTCGAGGGCTCCATCCGGGGCGCTGTGGGAGGGGCGGTCACCACGGCCCAGCCACAGCCCTCCCGGCCCCTCCGCCCCTGGGCGACGGCTCACTAAGGAAGAAGCTGTCCCTGGGGTCCGGCCGCAGCATGTCTGCGCTGGGCTCCTCCGCAGGCAGGAGGCTCCCGACGTGACTGGCTGGAGACTGGGGTACATGCGCCACGTAGTCCATCTTCAGGGCCGACTCATCTGACGGCAGAGCAAGGTTGAGCCAGGTCCTCGTCCCCACCCAGCTGAGCCACACCCAGCCACCACCTCCCCACGTGCCTGGGGCACCTGTGTACAGGGAGATGTGAGCAGAGCCGATGACTTCAAACTTCAGGCCTGGCAGGTAAGTGCGCCACTGGGGTGGGACAGGAAAGAGGCTGAGGTGGGCAAGAGGGGGGTCTCCTTGGCCCAGGGGTTGAGGAAAGTGGGACTGACTGCTCAAAGGGCACCTCAAGCAGGCACCTCAGAGGGTGGATGGGTCAGGGGTCCTCAGGGCCTGGGAGGGGGCTGGCAGGAGGCTCTGAAATGTAAGCCACCCTAGGTGTAGACTGCACCTCCCTTCCCTCTGGAGATCTTCCTGCAAGTTCACCTACTCCCTGGGTTTGCGCTATTGGCCTCCTGAAGTCACTGTTGGCTTCACCAGAGTCCGACCCAGTGCCCACGACAGGCCCCTGCCTGGCCCATCCCAGGTGCTCTTCTAGTCTCTTTTGCAGACGCCATCCCTCTCTTGGTCCCAGACTGAGACTCCTGGGGCCGACTCTGGCCCTTCTGTTCCTAGCTCTTCCTGGGTCCTCTCATCACCCCCCTTGGCTTTCCCTGCATACCCAGTACACCAGGCTGGGTGACAACACACACACTGACCCATGGGACCTCCTATGGACCTGGGACTGAGCACTCCTACGCCATCCTGGTCATGGTTTCCGGCCCCCACCCCCACCCAAGCCATCTCTGTCCTTCTTAGTCTTGCTGTGGAAACCCTTCCCAACTCCAATCTGCTCTTTTCCTTCCCAGGCTCCTCCCACCATGGATTTTGCTGGACAGCAAAGCCTACTAGCTGGTTCTCAGGCCAGTCTGCTTGGTCCAGCACCCCCCAGCATGTCCCCATCTGGCCACCAGACCCCTTAGATCTGGAAGTAACATGCTGCACTTCCCACCCCAATTCTACCCCTCCTCTTCCTGGTGGAACATCACTCATCAATGAGGCCCAGATGCGGAGACTCTTTGGGGTGAGGACCACTGCTGTGTCCTGTGGTGAGGTGGGAGGCAATTGGTGAGGGGAGGCACTCACAGCCACTTCAACATGGTCTGAGCCCCGGTCATCCTGCTTGTGAAGCAATTCAAAGTAGTACCTCCGGGAGGCCATAAGCCTGTGAAGAGAAGGCAGGGCTGTCCCCTTTTGCGCAAGAACCCTGGACAGATGGAGAGCCAGGGATGGGTATGGGCTCCCAGGCCTTCAGGCTGGTCCCTCAGGGATAGCGGTCTGGCCGGGATGGTGCTGGTGCAGTGTGTGGTAGGACACAGAGGATAAGGAGATGTTACAGGCCTCCTTCTCACATGTTAGCATACATGTGTATATGTATGTGAATGCTGGTACACAATGCCAGTCACTCACTCGTACCAAAACACAGATGCACACACAAATGCTTGCATATATACCCTAGTCACATACACCAACATATGTGCACATGAGTATATAAATACCAGTCACTTGCACACCAAGTGTGCACATACAAATGCTTGTACACACAGCAGTCACTCACACACAGCAACATATGTGCAAATAAGTGCTTGTAAACACAGTACTAACATACCAACATGCATGTATATACACATGAATGCTGGTACACAAACCATAGTCACACACACCAACATATGTACATACACAGATGAATATATACACAACAGCCACACACACCCCAACATATGTGCACACAAATGTTTTACACACACCCTAGTTACACATACCGACACATAATGCATACACATGAATCCTTATGCATGCAGCAGTCACTCACATACACATGAATGCACACACACCAGCTTTACACACTATCAGGATGCACACTCAAGTGTTTCTACATACACCAGCCATACCAACACGCACATGCATACACACGAGTGTATATATACACCATTATACAAGCAACATGTGTGCATGTTTGTACACACCTGCCATTCACACACCAATATTTGTGTGCATACACAGGAATGTTTATACACACTCCAGTCACTCACAGACCAATACATGTAAGCATACACATATGAATCCTTGTATATAGCCCAGTTACTAACATGCACCAACATGTGTGCATGCATATGAATGCTTGTATAGTCACACACATACCAACACATGTATGCATACCTGCATAAATACTTATACACACCCTACTCACACCATGTGTATGCACACACACGAATGCTTGTACCTCCCGCAGTCACTCACCGTCTGGGCTTGGACACCTGGGAGCTGAACTTGGTGAACTCTCCAGGTGCTGTCCACTCAGAGCCAGTCTGGGGGTGACAAAGAAGATTTGTGGGGTACACCTCCTGGGGGCACCCAGGGAAGGCAGGCCTGGGGCGGGCAGGGTACCTTGCCCACGAAGGCCGCAAGCTGGGCAGCTGCTGGGCTCTCATCTGGGCTCAGCCAGAACTCAGAGTTGTCATCTGAAGCCACTGAGAACTGGACATCTCCTAGTCCACAGGCCAGGGTCAGGGCTAAGCCCGCCTCCACCCCCCGCCCCCCACCCCCACACACCCCAACCTCTCACCATCTCTTGCCGGGTGGATGTAGCCAAAGATCCGGAGCCCATAGTTCCTCCATCTGGGAGATATGGCCAGCTTCTTCACAGTGGTGCGGGTCTAGGGGCAGGGGCTGCTGGTCAGCATCTACTGCACAGCCCAGCCCACCCACCATCCACTGCCCAAGGGCACTCACGTGGGGGAACAGCGGGAAGTGCAGGTTCCTCCTCAGGTGGCCCACGGCGCCCCCACACCAGTCCTCAAACACATGCAGGTTCACCTGCCCCTTGTACTGAGGGCAGAGGGGATCAGCCACAGCATAGCTGTCCCCCCACCTCCCAGCCCTTCCAGGCCCATGGAGCTCACCTCCTCCCGCCATGTGGGCACCTGATGGGTGAGGTTCAGCGGAGGCAGCTTCTTGACCCCCACAGGAAACAGCTCATCTGCATCCTGACCTTCGGGCTGTAGGACAGAGAGGGCAGGGAAGGGTCCTCCAGCCACACACACACACTCTGTCCAGGCACCAGAGACAATTTCCCAGACCCCATCACACATCTGGTCATGTGGCCCCAGCATCCTCCACACCCAGATGCTGTGTCACACCTACCCAGGCAGACGTGTGTTCACTCAGTGACACCAGTGACTTGGACCGGTGTCTGTCCACAAAAGTGGCTGCATGCGCACACCAGCTTCTCTCGGCCCCTACTCACCGCCTGCTCCTCCTCTCGACTCTCACTGGAGTCTTCTACCCTCTGCATGGATGGTATCACCTGGACACCCCGACCATCTGTTACACTGGCCGACTTCTCACCATCTGTAGGGGACATGTGAGGGGTATGTGGCACAGAACCTCTCTGGGCCAGGACCCCTGCTTGGTGTCAGTTGGAGCAGAAACCTCCTTCCACATGGCCAGCACAGTCAGGAAGGCTGTGCTGTCTCCTGCTGAAGTGTCTTGCCATGTTTGCTCCCTCATGACACCTGACACCCTACCCTCACCCGTACCACTGCTCACTCTGGCCCTTCCACAACCCACCTCAGTGGACAGCCTGGGCAGGAGTCCTCTACTAGCTCTTCCCAACCTCTGGCTGGTGCAAGGGTACAGAGCTGTGCACATGCAGGTTAGCCTGTATCTGCATGCACAGGCAACAAGCTACTGTGTATCTGCATGTACACATAACAGGCTATTATATATCTGTATGCACACAGAACTGTGCATATCACAAGCCAGCACATATCTGTGTATAGGCAACAGGCCAGAGTGTATCCATGTGCACATGCCACAGGTCAGCATGTATCTGTGCAACAGGCCAGTTCATATCTGTGTGCAGATGCAATAGGCCAGTGTGTAAGTGTGTGTACATGTAACAGGGTAGCATGCATGTGCAACAGGCCAGTACACATCTTTATACATATCAACAGGTTAGTGTGGATCGACATGGACATACAGACACGTTAGCATGTGTCTGTGTGCACATGAACAGCCCCCTGGCTGTCCTCACCCAGTAGCTCTGCGCTGGGAAGAACTCAGGGCTGTCTGGTGCCTGCAGCACCTTTCCTGTGCGCTGCCTCCTTCACCAGATTTGAGAAGTCAGGGTTACTGCAGTATCTTGGTGGCCAGGAAGGCCAGCACTGTCACCCTGGGACTAAACTAAGTCTGGTTCGTGGTACCTATGTCACCTGGATCAGCCTGGGCAGAGGAGATGGGCACACTGTCCTCCTGTTAGAGGGCCTGGTACCAAGGTGGCCCTGGAGTGAGCCCACCCTCTGTGTTCACCCCCACGGCCTGGCTCCTCTCCGAGAGCCCCCTTTTGTCTCTCTTCCTGGATGTCTTCCCTAGCATGTGAGCTTCAGCATACTACTGTGTGCCTGGAGGTGTCCACGCCTTGGGGGCTGAGCATCTAAAAGGGGAGGCTTCACTTTACCCCATCTCTGCTCCTCCTGGTGCTCCCATGTAGGAGCGCCACGCCAGGAGCCCCTTTGCTTCAAGGCTAAGCCTGGCATGCCTGCATGTCCTCCAGCAGACCTCAGGAGCGTGAGTCCTGCGCAGACACAGCTGAGCCCAAATTGTTCAGGCGCTCTTCTCTGGGGAGAGGGTTACCTAGGGCCTGCTGGCCTTTGAGACTCCCTCACTCCAGGTCCTCCCCTGTCAACCCTCCTGGATGCATCTCCACAGCCTGGCCAGATGCCCACAGCCCACGCTGAGTCTAGACATCAGGGGTGACAGGGCCTCTGCAGCAGGGTCCCAGCCAGGCCATGCTCCACCTTCCCCTGGGGACCGCTGCTTGCAAAGGCTGCTGGACACCACCCTGTGCTTCCTCCATGACAGATGGGCAGGCCTCAGGCCTGTCCAGCTGCTCAGTGGCTCAGCAGCCTGGCATGCATGTGGGGCTTGTGCCCACCCTAGCTCAGAGCCAAGCGTGTGGGGCTGGTGCCTGCCTGTGCAGCTCAGGCTGCTTTGGCTCTGGCCCTTGGCAGCTTTGACCTTCCAGGACCCAGAACTGCACCTGCCTGCCAAGGAGCCAGGGTTAGTGACCAGCTGCTCTACCGGACCAAGTGAGGGCAGAGGGGTCCAAACTTCAGAAGTGGGGTTCCTGTGTCTCCACCCTCTCCTGCTAGGCTTAGACTCTGTATTTGTTCATGGGGAAGCCTGTGGCTGCCAGGGAAACCACAGTGGTGGCGGATGCTCCGGCTTACGATGCTGCTGACAACTAGTGTGGGGGGCTGCTTTTAGGGGTTGCCCAGCGCCAGGGTCTCCGGAAGGTGTGGCTGCCTTGAGATGTAAACGCTGGTGAAGAGTCCGGTGATCTGGGAGCCAAGTGCGCAGGCGCACGAGGAGGGCAGGTGGAGTACAGCGCGGGGAGCTCCGAGCCCACGCGGGGGGTGTCTCCGGAGGACGGACGCGGGTCGCTTGTCCCCATACCCTCAGGACACCTGTTTCCCTGTCGGCCTTTTCACCAGGCAAGGCCTTCTTCGAGCTCCGCCCAAGTGTGTGTCAAGGGTCAGTGTTTCAGAGCCTCCCTGGCTCTTGCCCACAGGGGCTGCTTTGTTTGCGGGGGGCCCCGCTAGGGTGTGCGCCAGAACGGACACCGCCGGGGCTCCGCGGGAAGCATCCGCTATGCTCAGGCCCCGGTTGGGAGGCTGGCTGGGGCCCCCTACCCATCTGGAGGATAGAGGCCTGTTGAGGCCGGGCGTGTAGGGGTCTGCCCTGGCCCATGCCTCGTGCCCGCCCCGGCCCAGCCGTGCCCCTGCCCATACCTCGCGCGTGGCCCGGCCGCTGGCGCACCGCGCGGCCCTGGCGCGCCAGGCTCAGGTGCACGTAGGTGAGCCACGCGGCGCAGGTCAGCAGCAGCAGCAGCAGCAGCAGCTTCATCCGCTTGCGGACCTTCTTCACCGGGAACCACGGCATCGCGCCACGGTCAGGGCCGTCGCCGCATCCCCGCCGCGCTCAGCGCCCGCGGCCCCGCATGGCCCTTTGTCCGCCGTGCCGGGCCCCGCCGCGACCCCGCGTCTCCGCCGCGGCCCGGGTGGGCGGCGGGAGCGGCTCCTCGGCGCCCCCGCCCGGCCGCCCCGCCCGGGCGCCCGCTGCTCGCGCCTGGGCCGCGGCGGGACCGAGCGGCACGCGCCGCGCAGCTGCCCACGGCGCTGGGACTGGGCCGCGCGGCCAATCGGGCGGGGCCGCCGCGAGCGGGGCCAATGGGCGGCGGGGGCGGGGCGCGAGGGGACCCCCGCCCCCGACGCGGCATTCACCTGGGCCTCGGTGACTCGGGGACGGGAGTTGGGGAACCGGGGGTGGTGACGACTGGCTGGGAGCCTCGCAAAGGCGGAGGGAGGCTGAGGCCCTGACCTAGGGTCTCGGGAAACCTGGATGCAGGGAGACTGGGAAAAATAGGGCAAAGAAGGGCGTGTGCATTTAGGGGCAGGTAGAGCTTGAGGGGTGGAAGGTGGACAGGGGAACTCCGTGCAAGCAGTTCTGAGGACGCCCTAGGAAGACCAGGGTCTGGTGGTGGGGTTAGCAGAGGGCTCTGGCACGAGGCCTGGGCCAAAGGGCGGGCCCTGAGGTGGACGGTGGGCAGGAGGGCACAGCTTCTCTCGCCTGCTGTGACTCTACTGTGAACTTCCGGCCAAGATGCGAACATGCCTCACTCTCAGCTGGCCACAGTGCTGCCTGCTTCACCCCCTGGCCAACTGCCAGCTTGCTGCCCTCCCATCTGCCTCCATGCCTGTGACTGCCCCACCTCGAGGTTTAGCTCTTCCATAGGTCCCAGCGCGGGGGGATCACAGGGCCCGGGTTCTCTCCATGGTGTCTTGGACCCTGGTGGGAGGACAGGGATGTGAGGCCCTCATGGGGCACTGGGCCCCAGTTTCCTGAAGGCGCTACACTCCGGAGTCAGTGTACCGTGGTGGAGACAGTAGGGTGGTCTCGGCCTTGGGGAAGGGTAGCCCTGTACTCTTGTTCCAGAGGTTCTAAACTCTGAGACACCAACTCTTCTTGGTTTCCCAGGAAATTTTCCAGGCTTAAAGCTAAACGTTGTATGTCCTGTAATGCAGGCAGTCCTCTGCAATCTCTAGAGTATTCCACCTGGGGACACACTACGTGGATGATGAGACCCAGCCACTGGCTGTCATACCAGGGGCGCAACAGAGGTGTCTTTCCACAGTTAGGATGTCTTCGTGTTCATAAAATGTACGTTGTTACTTATGTGCTGCTGTGGAGACCCTCGATGCCTTCCCTGACATCACAGTGTTTGGCTGAGACGCCTAGATTTTCATGGGCTGTAGCCAGGAGGGCACAGCAGTGGGCAAGGAACATGAGGTCCTTTCTTTCATGGAGTCCAGGTTTGCGTAGGGAGAGACAGACAAGTGAACACACAGTCATCGTGGGTGGGGAGAAGGAGATGGAGTGATGGTACAGAATGGCTACTCCTCCTGGGGTGATGTCTGATTGGACAGCAAACAGGGTCTGCAGAAGCAAACACTGGAAAGAAGCAGGTGCTGGGAGAGAAGTGTTCTGGACCCTGTGGCCTTCAAGGGTCATCAGCCAGGGGATTTGCTGTGTTCATCTGGAAACTGGCAGGTGGGATAAAGGGCCGGAGGTGCGGATGTGGACGGCTGGCACCCTCATTCTGCCTGCTGCCACAGCAGGCTAGGATGGCCTTCTGGAGCGATGAATACCAGGTCTGTGCAGCTCCCATCATAGATAGAAGGGTCCCTGCCTGGCTGCGCGGATAACAGAACAACCCCACGCTGACCCTCCCCCACGGGTTGCTTCCTGGCAACTGTCAGGCACACTTGTTTTTAAACCACATTTAATTAAAAAGCAAAACCAGGCTTTGCGTAATATGATGCAACTTTCCCAACCAACACCAGGTGTCTGGTGTCTCTCTAGAAGCCAGTCTCCAGTCACTTTTACCCATCTTTGGGTTGTACACTTGTAGTTGAGTCTTTCTCCTTGAGAGTGTTTGGGAGTCAACACAAACAGAGATACACACTAGCTATTGGGAGGACATTTCATGTTAGGTGGGAGGGGAATGGGAGAGGGAAAAGCAAGAAAAGGAATTGGTTAGCACAGGAGGGTCAGCGAGAGGTGCTCATTGTCAGGTAGCCACAAGGCTGCCGTTGCATTTACCACAGCCCCCTTCCGCAAAGCACACCGCCCCTCAGCCCTCAGCCAGCACTGCAATGACCCCACTATAGTTCTTTACCAGTGGGGTAACCCCAGATTCATTCTAGAGGTGGTCTGTGCTGCAGCAGGTTTGTCTATGGAGTGGTCTGGTTTTCTGTAGCCATTTCTTGTAGGATTTAGGGGTGCGGGGAGACCCCCCTAGGGACCCTCCTTTTGAACATTGCCTCCTCAATCTGTTCTGTGATGAAGCTTGAGTCCCCCAGACAGGAATAAGCACCTTGGCAGCAAGGCACCTCTGTTGTGTCCCTAGAATGAGACCCAGTGGCTGGGTCTCATCATCCATGTAGTGTGTCCCCAGGTGGAATACTCTAGGGTTTGCAGAGGACTGCCTGGATTACAGGACATACAACGTTTGGCTTTAAGCCTGGAAATTTTCCTGGGAAACCAGGAAGAGTTGGTGTCTCAGAGTTTAGAACCTCTGGAACAGGAGTACAGGGTTACAGGAATAGTAAGCAAAAAACTCACTAGCAGATTGTTAGGGATAAGGACATTTAAGAAAAACATTGCCATTTCTGCTGCCTGATCCCTGGATCTGGGAACCCTGGCCTTGGGAAAGCCGTAGATTCAACACTGATTAAGACCACTTGCCACATTTGGGGCATGTACCCGGCCCCATAGTCTTGCCACATAGATGGAGCCAAAGCAGTGTTCAAAGGCTGATCTAGGACATGGGTGAGACTGTGAGCTCCTTGCACAGCTGTACAGTGGGGAGTAACACAGGGAGGATGGCAGAGTTCTGTATGGAAAACCCTGAGAGTGGGAGGCTGCGGTGTAGAAGCTGGTGAGGGCAGAACCCCTTGCTGTGTGGAAGCTGGTGAGGATAGGACCCCTGTTGTGTGGCAGACCATGAGGTGAAACACCTACCTTTGTAGAAGTGAGACTTGAGGCATGATGTTGCTGATTTTAACTATTCCCTTACAGATTTTTCTATCTTTAGCTGTCAATTATTGAGAGAGATATTTTGAAATTTTCAGTAATATATGTGGGTCTACGATTTTCTCTTTGGTTTCATATTTTTGGCTTATGTAGTTGCGTGTTTTGTTTAGTGAAATATGTGCTAAGAACTATTCATTCTTGTTAGAGAACTGCCTTTTATCTCATTATGTGATCACTGTAATCCTTATTCACTTTGAAGTACAAATCAAATAGTGTCAAATTAATAACAGTGTTAGCATGTTTGTTTGGGTTAATGCTAGACTAGTGTATCTGAATAATTTTCTATTTAATGTATGTTTCTATGTTTACCGTATATTTTAAAAAATATTTGAATACTTTTCAATTGATAAATAAAAAGTGAACAAATATAAGAGAGCGCGAGTGGGACCCCATGCTGTCTGGAGCAACGTGTGCACAAGGCTGTGAAGTTGGAACACCTTGGTTTGTGGAGGATTGTCTTGGTTATTTTTCTAGTTGTTGAGATGAAATACCAGACGCCCCAAGTTAAGGAAGGGAAGGTTTATTTAACTCAGTCTGTGGAGGTTTCAGTCTGTAATCAACTGGGCAACAGTTTAAGGGGCAGAAGACAGCAAACTGTCTCTTTTCCTCCCTTTTACTGTAAGCAGGCTACGCTCTGGGCATTGTAATACTCACACCATCTCCCTGCTTCAGCTTGCCCAGGATGAAGACAAAGGTTTACAAAGTGAAGGCCCTGACCCCCTGCTGAGTTACTTAGTTAAACTTTTCAGGTTGATACAATGAATAACAGCCTAAAGCAGGTAGGGATGTAGAACTGCTTAGTTACTTAGTTAATATTCTAGATTTCTCAATTTGATACAATGTATCAACCAAAACAAGGACTGTGAGGGTAGAGGTCCGTGCTGTGTGGGAAACAATGCAGGGCAAAACCTTGCTGTGTGCTGTTTGTAGAGGACTGTGAGGGTGGAAGACAATGCTATATGGAAAATCAAGAGGGTTGTATTGTGTGCTACATGGAAGATCTTGTGTGTGGAAGATTGCACCGTGTGGAAGATCATGCTATGTGGAAGACTGTGAGGGTGAAAAATGTTGCTGTATGGAATATTGGGAGGGTGGGACACATTGGTGCGTGAAAGATAGGGTGGAGCACTTGGTATGTGGAAGGCTGTGAAGGTGGAATGCTTGCTATGTGGAAAACCGTTCACTGTGGAAGACTGTGATGGTAGAACATCTTGCATGGTGGAAGATCAGGCTGTGTGGAGGACCACAAGGGTAGAACACTTGGATGTGTGGAAGACTGTGTATGTAGAAGATGAAGAGAGTTGAACACCGTGCTTCCTCAAGGTCTTCCATATAGCATGTTATTCCATTCTCACAGTCTTCCTTGAAGCACAGTATTCAGCCTTCACAACCCTCCGCACAAAACACTGTTCTATCGTCTTCCACATAGCACAGTCTTCCATCCTCATGGTCTTTTAAACAGGAAGAATATCCTTTCAGTGTGGAAGACTATGCTGTGTAGAAGACCATGAGTGTAGAATAACATGTTCTGTGGAAGACTCTGCAGGAGGTACACCTCGCTATACTGAAGACTGTGAGGGTGAAACACCTTCCTGTGTGAAAGACTGTCAGGGGAATAGTGTGCTGCGTGGAACACGATGAGTGCTAAACACCGCTCTGCGGGGAAGGTTGTAAGTGTGGAGGAGATTGCTGTGTGGAAAACCACGCTGTGTGGAAACGGGGCGGAATACCTTCCTTGTGGAAGACGGTGCGGATGGAGCACCTCGCTGTTTGGAGTGATTTGTTATTTGGAAGATCTTGAGCATAAAACACTGTGCTGTGTGGAATAACTTGCTGTGTGTTATGGGGAAAACCTTGCTTTATGGAAGGCCATGGGGGTGGTACACCTTGCAGTGTGGATAACTATGCTGTGTGGAAAACTGAGAGGGTGCAAAATTGTGCTGTGTGGGAGACCATGAGGGTAGAATAGCATGCTGAATAGAAGACTGTGAGGGTGGGAAATCTTGCTGTATGGAACTCGGTGAGGGTGGAACACCTTGCTGTGTGGAAATCTGTGTTGTATGGAAGATCATGAATGTAGAACTACTGCCGTGTGGTAGACAATGAGGATAGACCCTTCTGCATAGTCTTCCTGTGCAGAAGACTGTGATGGTGGAACTTCTTGTTCCTAAGAGCTTCAGAGTGGAACACCTTGCTGTGTCAAAGAGAGTGAGGGTGGAACACTTTGTAGTGAGGGAAACCATTAGGGTCCAACACCTTGCTGTGTGAAAGACTGTGAGGGTTGAACACTGTCTTGTGCAAGGCCATGAAGGTCAAACTCCTCACTGTGTCAAAGATAACGCTGTTTAGAGGCTGTAGGGGTGGGAAACTGCTGTCTGGAAGACTGTGAGGGTGGAACACTTTGATAAGATGATAGAATGTACTGTATGGAACATCGTAGGGTGGAATGTCAGGAGGGTGGGACACCTTGCTGTGTGGAAGACTATGAAGGTGGAACTCCTTGCTATTTGGAAGAAATGAGGCTGGGACACTGTGCCATGTGGAAAACCATGGGGTTGTGACACCGTGGTATTGGCAGACTGTCAGTGTGGAATGATGTCTTGTTTGGGAGACTGTGAGGGTGAAATTTTCTGCAGTGGAATGGAATGGTGTGTGGTGTTCCACGACAATGGGTGTTCCTTTGTTGCAATGTGGCTTGGAAGGGCCGTCTGCCTACTAGATAGGTGCCAGTCTTGGTAAGAGCAAAGCACTACTCTGGATAGAACAGGGTCTTGGAGTCTCTGCTGTTGGTAGCCCATGTGTGGAAGTCCTGCACCTGGTTCTGGCCTGGCAAGTAGAGTCCATGTTGTGAGGACATAAAATCAAGCAGGCAATGTTCATATCAATGCCTGGCCTTCCTTCCAGCAGCAGCTTTTAGTGTATGAGCAAACTACTCCCTCCTAAGACAAGAGTCCTGGGGAAGGGTCTGGCAGCATCCATGCAGGTTAGTCCTGCATATACAGCCTGCATGTGAGGGGCTGTTGGTCAGGATCAATGACATAGATTTGTCACACTCTGTACATGGGGAGGAATTGGCATACAGGAACAGTGAGGTAGAGAAGACTGCGTGTGTGCAGGAGAGGGTGGAGCAGAAAGAGGGGACTGTGCACACAAGACTTGAAGAAGCAGAGAGAACTCAACAAATATGATCAGGGAAGAGAAAAGATTTCAATATACATGTGGAGAGGAAAGAGGATTCTGTGCACATGTTAGTGGGGAGAAAAGAATAGACTCTGAACTCATATCCAGAGAGAACATAGTGGACTATGCACAAACTCTAGCAGGGAGGAGAGGGACTTGTACACAGAGGAGGAGCAGGACAGGTGTGTACCACCAGGTCTGGTTTTCTCTGGAACATTCCTTCCACTTATGGCACATGTCTTTCCAAAGTGTTAAAGGAATATGCTCCTCTGCCCACTAATTCCACATGACTGCAGTGTGGTACACATGTCCATGTCCTATGGAATGGTCCAGGACCTTGGTTCTGGTTGTCTAGATGTGACTTCTGGACTGGAGCACTGAGGTCTTGGAGTCAGGGGTGGTTGTGTGGTGTTGACCATGCTGACTGTTTTACCAAGGGTGCGGAGATGCCAGCAGCAGGCTGTGCTGACTTCTGAGCATTGGAACCACATCAAGGTGGTAGCCGCAGTAGTGGGCACAAAACCCTGAGTATCTGAATCGTCTTGCCTTTATCCACTTAGACATGGGTGTAAGCGATTAGAGTAGCACAAGATTATCTGCCTTCTATTACCTACTAGTTCATGTCCAGGGAAACCACCAGATCTCAGCTGCGTTTATTTTCCCTAGAACCTGCAAAGCACCACCTTCCCTGCTTGTTGCCAAAGGAGTACAGCTAGCTGTTTTCCTCCTTCATGCTTGCAGAGGAGGTCAGTGAGGCCTCAGTTGTCCTTACCTGGTCTCCCACACATAAGGCATCTATGGCTCAAGCCACTCTGGTGTGCTGCTTTGCTTTGTGCACTGCTATGGTGCCCCTGCCCCTGAATGAGATGCCCCTTGGTCCTGCCGTGCAGGTCCTGCTAGGCCCCATTTCTATGCAGCTGTTCTGAGCTCCCATCAATCACTTTCAGAGCCCTGGTGGGGAAAGGTTGGGACTGAAGTAGGTCCAGAGAGCCCAGTCCAGGAGGTGAGCAAGTAGAAAATATAGCACATTTAGCAGTTTAAAAGAGGGAGATACTTAGTTTTTAAGAATAGTTTTAGATTTGCTGAGCAGATAACAGAGGTTCCCATGTGTCCCAATCCTGAACTTGCTGTTACTAACATCCTGCCTTCAGATGGTATATTTGTTAGAGTTGAGGAACAGTATTGATACACTGCTTGTAATCAAATAAAACCCATGTTTCATATGTCCTCAGCTTTCCCCTTTTCAGCCCCAGATTCCTATCCAGGACTCGATGACTTTCAGTCCTCAGTCTCTGCAGCTCCTCCCAGCTGGGGCAGAGGCTCTGACTCTCTTGAGCCTGAGCACCTGAGCAGCTGCGTTGCAGGATTTCCCTCTGTCCACGTTTGGCTGTTTTTCTCACCATAGGCATGGAGCCACAGACACGGGGAGGAAACCCCTGGGGCAGCACACCCTCTGTCACATCCTCTATGGATCTCCACTGTCCACAGCACTGTGACTGTTGGTGCTGACCATTAGCATCTCCATGTCTCCACTATGGCTGCCCTGCCTCACTCACTCACTGGGAGGGGTCGGTGTGGTGTGCGCCGCCGCCACGTGTGAGGTGGGGACCTAGGCTCCTCCTCCTAGGTGCAGTGTCTACTAAAGGCACTTGGAATTTCACACGGGCGTCTGTCCCTTGCCCCTTGCTTATCAATTTATTTAATAATTTATTTATATCGCTATGGGCTCCTGGACATTTACAGTACACTTTGGATTCTAATGCACTGCTGCTTTATTTACACTGTTGCTTGAATGTGCAGCTTCGGCTATTGGGAGCTCTCTAGTAGCTCTGGCTTTCTTTTCTCAAGCACTTCCTTACTTTCTGTCACTACAAGATGCTAAACGCACTTTTTGTACATTTCCTCGTCCAGTCCTGGATTGGAGGCTCCTGTGCGAGTGGAGAATGGGCTGGAAGCCACACTCCGGGTCTGGGAAGGCTCACTGCCTCTGGGCTGATGACTCGTTTATGCCTGCTCAGCAGGAAGCACACAGATATGCTAGTGTGTGTCCGTGCTGGAGTGTAGGCAGCCCCTGGGACCCTACGTATGTGAAACACCAGCTCTTGATGCCCCTAGTGCTTCTCCCTAGCCTGTGCATGTACCTGCCCTCCTGCCTCCATCTGCAAACTTATCCTCCGCAGCAAGACTCTGGCCCGTCACTGCTCTCCACTCACTACCCCCTCCTTCAGCCCCTCGAGGCAGGTGCCTGTGCCAATCCCAGCACAGAGTTCCCTTAGCCTTCAGCTTCATGTGCCACTCATTTCTGAAGTCACTCAGCTCAGGTTAGCGTGTGTTATTCTCTTGTCACACACTGAATTCTCTCCTGGGATCCTGTACTCTTGGTAAATATTTTCATACACTCAGGTTTACCCACTGTGGTGTGCTGCTGTCTCTGTCCCTGCCTCTCTCTCTGCCCTTGCTTCTGCCCCTCCCCTTCTTCCCAGTCCACCTTCCACTCACCTCCCTGCTTCCGTGTTTTTCCAGAATGTACTGACTTGTACTTTCGCCAGCAATGAAAGTGAGCTCCTGATTTTTCGTCCTCACCAGCACTGGGTCCTGTTAGTTTTTGGATTGTAGCCATTTTTGAAGTTACATATTGGTGTCTTGTTTCAATTTGCAGTTTCTTCATGGTGCATGATGTGGGCAGATTTTCATACACTTATGTGTGCCATCTGTCTGGTGAGATGTCTGTTTACCCCTTTAGCTCATATTAAATTTAGGTTATTTTTTTCTTGTTTTGCTGTATTAGGTATTGAACCTAGGACCTTTGCACTGAATTGCATCCCCAGAGCTTCTTTAATTTTTTGAGACAAGATCTCACTGAGTCACTAAGTTGCCCAGGTTAAGCTCAAACTTGGAATATTCTTGTCTCAGTCTCCCAGAGTACTAGGATTACAGTCAGATGGTTCATTTATTGTTGAGATTTAAGGGTTTGTATATTCTGGATATAATCCTGTGTCAACTGGGCATCGCGGTGCACATCTGTAATCCCAGCACTTGGAAGGCTAAGGCAGAAGGATTGCCACAGATTTGAGGCCAGCCTGGGCTACATAGTGATGCACTGTCCCAAGAAAGCAAAGCAAAGCAAAGCAAAGCAAAAAACCCCTAAAAACTCTCTTGCACGAGAATATGTGTTTTGCAAATTTTTTTTCCCCCAGTTTGTGGCTTATTTTTTCATTGTCTTAATAGTGTGCATCACAAAACTGAATTTTTATCTTATTTCTTGGTACTGAGAATTGAACTCAGGACCTTGCACTTGCCAGGCAGGTGCTGCACCACTGAGCTATATCTCTGGCCCTTAAAACTGAATTTTAAAATTTTAATAAAGTACAATTTATTGACTTTTTCTTTTGTAGACTGTGTTTATCATATTATAGGTTTAAAAATTACTGCCAGAGCTGAGGGTGCATTTCAGTGATAGTGTGTCTTTAGCATGTACCAGGCCCTGGGATCGATCCCCAGTGCCACAAAAATCAATCAACACCAAGTCCAAGTGTAAGGGGTGGCGACTTTTAGCACAACATTTTAAGATAGACAAGCCTCAAAATGTGTCTTGAGAAACATCCTGGAGGGGTTGTAAAGAGTTAACTTTGCAGTTCTGACTTTGTCCTGGAATTCTCCTCCTTGCCTGAATTGTTAAAGTGTATATATATATCATTATGGCCAGAGCCTGACCTGGTCACATGGTGCAAGGTAAACAGCTGTGGCCAGGCCTAAACATTCCAATCTATTACCATGGAAACCAAAAATGTATGTAAGGTGAGAACAAAGGCAGTTAAGTGCCACATTCTCTGGTCGGAAATGGGGGGCAATGACCAGTCCAAATTGGTTCTAAATTAAAATTAATTAAAAACTCCATTTCTTCTGAATGAGTTTTTGGATCCCTTGTGGAGTTCGACCCGATTTTTGATTTTTGCCTCAACACGAGCTTACCTAGATCTCTCTGATATCATGCTCTAAAAGTTTATAGTTTTGCATTTTACATTTAGATCTATGGTCAATTTTTTTTTTTTTTTTGTACTGGGAATTGAACTCAGTACCTTGCACTTGCCAGGCAGGTGCTTGTGCCACTGAGCTATATCCCTGGCCCCCTATGGTCAATTTTTGAGTTACTTTTTGTGAATGGCATAAAGTCAATGCTTAGATTAATGTTTATGGGTGTTGTCTTAGTTACTTTTCTCATTGCTGAGACAAGGTACCCTACACCCAAAGTTAAAGGGGGAAACGTTTATTTAGCTCAAAACCTGTAGAAATTTCAGTCTGTAGTCAGCTGGCTCTAAGGTAGGGTGGCATCACAGAAGAGAAACAGCTCATGGTACCCACAAGGCAGCGAAAGCAACAAGGGAGCTTGTCAGAACCTTTCTGCCCCTTTTATCTTCTATGTAGGCTACCGGGATAAGGGAGGTGCCAAACCAATCAGCGGACCAACTTAGTGATCACACACTCTTAAGCCCAACATTGTGACATGAATCAATCACACACTCTAGATCCAGCCACCTCTGAAAAATCTCCACCTATGATTGCGTGAGGCCGGAGGGGGGGGGGCGGAGACATCTAACACAAGCCAAAGAGATCCAATTGTTAAAGCATAATTTTTTCGAAAGACAGTTTTTCCATAACACTGCCTGCACTCCTTTGACAAAGGTGGTTGGTAGCACTTGCACTGTTTTGTTCTGGGCTCTTGCTCGTGTCCCAGTCTGCTGGTCTGCCCCTTTGCCAGTGCCAGGCTCCCCTGGGTGTGTGGCTGTAGTGGGGCCTGTGCACAAGTACCCCAGCTCTGCTCTTGTTGCAGTGCAGTGTTGGCTATTTTGGGTGTTTGACTTCTCACATGCACTTGGGAATCAGCTTGTGACTATCCACAAGTAATTTGCTGGGATTTTGACTGGGATTATATTAAGTCTACAGATCAAGTTGGGGAGAACTGATGTGTTCCCACTGATAAACATGGCCTACCTCTCCACTTATTTATAACTTTGATTTCATTCATCAGAGGTTTGTAGTTGTGTTCCTGTAGATCCTATATGTATTTGTAGGTTTATATCTAAGTATTTTATTTCTTGTGGTGCTAATGTAAGTGGTATTGTGTTTTAAATGTCAAATTCCCCGTCTATTGCTAGTACGTAGGAAGCAAGTGACTATTGTACATATATATTAACCCTTCTCAGCAATTCTCAACAATTGTGCATTGTTGCTGTAGTTCTTTATTAGTTCAAGGACTTTTATTGTTAATTTTTTGGGGTTTCCTACACAGTCATGTCATCTATGAATAAAACAATTTTATTTCTTTCCAGTTGCACATAGTTTATTTACTCTTCTTGTTTGTTGTTAGCCTGTATTTCTAGTACAATACTGAATAGGAGTGGGGAGAGGAAGTGCCCTTGTCTTGCTCCTGATTGCAGGGAAAAACATCTAGTCTCTTGCCATTGTCTTGCTGGGAACTCGTCAGTCTCTTGGTATATCCGGGGAGTGTAAGGAAAAGATAGACAAGAGACAAGAACTGGGTCAAGTGGAGATGACCTGATGACCTTAACAATAGCAGTGGGGGAGTTTATTTATACTCTTGCAAAGTTAGTATCAGAGAGACAAGGGTGCCTAGAGACTAATGGCTGTAATTGTCCAGTCAGGATGCTTTTCTCAAGACTGAAGCAGCACGACTGCTTGAGGCACTGTGGCCTTGTCTTGCCCCCACACATCTGACCAATTTTCAGCTTCAGCTGCTCCCAACATTGTTTGATGTTAACTGTGCATTTTAAAAGGATCTTTACCAATTTGAGGAAATTTCCCTTTGTTCATAGTTTTTGAGAGTTTTAGTCATGAACTGGTATTGGAGTTTGTCAAATGTTTCTCCTGCATCAGTTGATAAGTTAATGTGGTTTTTCCTCCTTATCTTGTTGATGAGATGGATGACATCACATTAATAGCTCTCTGCGGTTGAACTGGCCTCGCATCCCTGGAATAAACCCCACTTGGCTGTGATGTGGAATTTTTCTTCTACATAGCTAGATTTGATTTACTAATACGTTTTGAGGAGTTTTGTATGTATGTTCATGAGAGATGTTGATCTGTAGTTTTCTTTTTTTATTATGACATTATCTGGTTTTGGTTTTTATCAGGGCAACACTGGCCCCAGAATGAATTAAAAAGTGTTCTCTTTGTTATATTTTCTGGAAGAAATGCCAGAGAATTGGTATAATTTTTTTCCTTAAATGTCTGGTAGAATTCGCTAGGGGAAGGTTCCTCTTGAGTAATTTCTGCTTTCTCTGTTTGTGGTAAGCCTGGCCAGAGGTTTCTGTTTTATTTTATTTTAAAGACAGAAGAATGGAGACTTACAAACCAAGATAATACAAAATCAATGCAGGAAATACCAAATTATAAAGAAGGTAGCAGGGAATTAGCACTGGGTGCTGTATTACATAATGTTACCTTTGCATTAATTAACACAAAAACAATTAAGGAAATACCAAGTTATAGAGAAGATAGTAGGGGATTAATACTGGATGCTGTATTACATAATGTTATCTTCAGATTTGTTGCTCAGTTATAAAGATGATGGCTTGTTCAATTAATCAATTTTTCCCACCCTCATCTCCATTGTTCTACCACCCAATTAGTCATCTTAACACTGGTAACTGTATTTGGGGGTTTATTTACTCCCTTGGGCTCTCACATTGGGAAGAGACATGGTTGCTTCAAATTATGCTGTAACAAATATGAGTGTACACCGATTGCTATGACAGGAGGTGGAAAACCTCCTGTGCTCAAAGACAGTAAATAGGCAGGGAACCAGGTTCGCCATGGTCAAGCCCCCAATGACAAGCCCTCAAGACCAACAGTCCAGTCGAGTTGGCGGGGTTACCCCGCGAACCGCCGGGTTTCGCCTCGGTACAACTCGTCTGGTAGCGGAGTCGAGTCTTCAAGTTCGCCCAAGCAGACCGCGGGGCTCTGGTGAGGCTCTGCCGAGGGCCAGGTTGAGTCCGCGGGGTCGCCCCCAGCGGACCACCTGCTGGCCACAGATTTATCAAGCCATTGAAATTTTTTTCAAAGAACAAGGTTTTGGTTTCATTCACTTTTCTATTAATTTCTTGTTCTCAATTTCACTGATTTCTGCCCTGTTTTTTGTTAAGTGCTCACACTGCTCTCCTTTCCTGTGGTTTCTAAAGGTGGGTGTCCAGCTTCCTAATTCAGGTCTTTTCTCTTACACTGTGTGCATGTGATGCTGTAGATTCCTTTCTCAGTACTGTTTCCATGGCATTCCATCAACTTTGCTCAGTTGTGTTTTCATTTTCATTTAGTTCAGATTGTTTTAAATTTCTCTTGGGGATAATTTTCTTGACATATGCCAAAGAGGCCTTGAAGTGAGCCGTGTACACCATCCTGTCTGCAAATGCTAGGCCTGGGGCCAAGTAAAGCAATGTGTGTGTCCAAGTCAAGTTCACCCCAAGTTCCCATGGTGGTGGCTGTGCCCCTGGGTCATGAAATTAGGTGTGGCTTCCGTGGCTCTGACTTGGGGTACACCTGTCTTCTGCCACCTGTAATTACTGCCATCAACCCCTTAGGTCCTATTGCTGGATCTCCAGGGAAACAGTTGTCCTGGGTTGGAGACAGACTCCTGGCTCCAGGCTCCTTGGCAGGGCATACTGGTCAGCTCTTCTGGGCAGGTCATGGGGCAGCATAGTATGAGGTCAGCCTTGAGGGACAGCAGACATGCTGAGGCCCCCAGCTGAACCAGGACATGCCTGTGATGTTTGGGTGAATATATGTCAGGACCTCACAAAGAGCTGGTCTTCTTAAGTGTGAAATGCTATTGTTGGCTGCGACATGACCCACTATACAGGTAACCGGGTCTGTCCCATGGAGTTCCCTCTGGGACTTGGGGCAGGGGCTTGATGCTGTGTCTGTCTCCCTGGTTCCTGTTGTGTGAGGGTTTCCTCTGTGGTGCTTTGCAGACAGCTAGCTCTCACCTGGGAGAGGAGACACGCCCAGCACCTGGCAGGCTATGCAGGAGTCACACATCCTGGCCAGTCAGTCTGTACACCCTTCTGCTGGGGCCTCCTTAAGGAAAGGTCCACGGACGTTTCCCTATGAGTGGCAACCCTTAGCCACATTCTGTGCACCATAATTATTATTATTATTTTTTTTTGGCGGTACTGGGGATCGAACTCAGGACCCTGCGCTTGCTAGGCAGGCGCTTATTCCACTGAGCTATATCCCCAGCCCTGTGCACCATAATTATGTAGCCCACTAAATCTCTTTACTGTACAAAATATTCCAGGTCAAGGGGTGTTTAGCTTCTTGGACAGGAAAGCCTGCAGAAATGTGAGCCAGATCAGTGACCACAGACTTGAACGATGGAGAGACTGGCAGGACTCAACTTCCTCACTCCCTTTAGCGCCTTATAAACCTTACTCTGTAAGAGCACTGCTTTTGGCACTTCTCAGGTCTTTTTTTTAAATAAAGCCTGTCCTTGAAGTAAATTTTTCTTTCTCCTTTTATTTCTTACAGCCTCCACTAGTGGAGCTCACAGCCCCTTCCTGTCCCAGGGCCTTTCAGCGGCTGTCCCCAGGCCAGAAGGCTCGCCTCGGGGCCTTTTCTCCTGGTCTCACCCAGAACTTTTCCTGGGCACCGGTGCACGCCCTTAGCAACTGGAGGGCGACCCGGGTCACAAATCTGCGGGTTACAGTAAGCGCCAGGAGGTGAGCCTTGCACCTGGGGCTGGGACGCAGCCAGCGACAGCGGGGTCAGAATAAAAACCAGCGGCCCCTGCCCCAAGCTACAGCGAGTCTGGGCTCAGGCTGCCCATGCACGCGAGAAACCCGGACCCACGGTGGGGCCCTGTGCAGGCGGCGGGAAGGGACAGCGCCCCCGAGACCCCGCCCACCCCGAACCCGCCCACAGACTGCAGTTTGCATCTACGGCCACCAGGTGGCAGTGCAGGCCCGCGCGTGCCTGCGTCTTCTGCGCGGTCCGAGGTTCGGGAGGTGTGCAGAGAGGGCGCAAAGTTCCCAGCGTCGCGTAGGGGTGGCGCGTGCGCGTCATCCGGAACATCTCGGGCTGTGGGCAGGGCCAATGGGGGCGGGAACAGCGGGCGGTAACCCGGCCCCCCTCCCGCCCTGCCCTCGACGCACGCGCTTCCCGGAAATGTCGCAGTGACGGAGTGACTACAGAGTGACGGAATGACGGAGGGTCTGGGCGGGGGAGGGGGCGAGGCCTATTCGGGAAGGGCGCGGGCCCTGCCCGGGAAGGGGCGGGCCCTGCCCGGGAAGGGGCGGGCTCTGCCCGGAAGAGGCGGGGCGCTCCCAGCGGGGACTTCCCCAGTGGGAATCCGAGCCAGGAGTGTGCGCCGCGCCAGAGGCACGGGAAAGGGTGCGACTTGCACCCCTGCGGGGCGGGGTTCTACTCCTGGCTTTGGGGGCACCGAGACCTGTTGGCCTTGCCAGGATCAGTCAGGCAAAGACAGCTCAGCTGCCCTCCAGTATTTTAGCGAGAAATTTGCTGGTTCCTTCAAGGCCAAGGTTAGGACCCCGGGCGAAATGAGCCCGGGTCTTGGCCTCACAGCCCTCGCAAGTGCCCAGTGTTGCGCGTCTGCTGAATAAAAGGTCGCAAATTTCTTTAGGCGTATCTGCCCGAGGGCTCAAGATCCACTCGTGGCGTGTGAGCGGGGAGGCTAGGATTTTTTTATTCCACACTTAGCTACTATTGTGTTTAACCCTGAAGTCGCACATCACATACCGTACACAATGACACAGGTGCAGAGGTTACAAACAGGCTACAAAGGAGCTGTGAAAAGTCACCCCAGGTGGTTCAATAAAAGGTTCCAACACCCCAGTTTGAGTCCACCCTGGACAGTTTAAGTGATTTAGCAAGAGCCTGTCTCAAAATAGAGAATAAAGGGCCGGGGATGTAGCTCAATGTGAAAGCTCTGGGTTCACTCCCCAGAGCCAGGGAAAAAAAGATTACAGAGGTAGAGGGTCTTCCAAGGGCAGGGCTTGTTGACAGCTGATATGCATCTGAAGCCGAAGTGCGGGGGTGGGGTGGGCGGGTGAGGGCAGTGGTCTGGGGTGGAGGCAGGAGACGTGGCTGAGCCGAAGTGGGGGGCAGTGAGCACGAGTTTGTTGCTGTTGGCCTTGTGACTTACTCACGAAGTGGTGTGCTGAGATGACGGGTTGGCGGGAGTCACCACGCCCAGTGTAGTCTGCCCTGTGTCCACATGGCCTGATTTGGTCTGTTATGTTTGCTGGTGATCTCTCTTAGCATGATTACTTTACTCCTTAATGTGCGCCTCACAACAGTGCTGTGCGCCCAGGAGCTGTGTCTTGGGTATGTTGGGTGTGTCCAACATCTGGTGGGCACCTTTGGCACAGACACATTACCGAATCATAGTGGCGGTGCACTGCACTCAAGATGGAGCAAACTGAGGCTTTATAAAATGGGGTCATTCGGGACAAAAGTGCAGGCTGAAAGCTACTATTCTGTACATCAGGGTGTTGCTCACAGTGGGGACATCCTGCTCTACACATAGGCCTTGCATGACAGGTGTTTTGGCCTGGCCAGGCCTTGCAGGAGCCACACCCTTGACTCCCGCTTTCTGCTTCTGACCAGGGTCCTCAAGGGATGTTGGGAGGCTGGTTTACTGGTTGGGTGGGGCCTCAGAGCTTGGAGCAAAGGGTCTCCTCACCTTTGAAGGAGTCAGGATGGGATATCTCAGAATATGCAGAGCTGCCATGGTGATTGTTCAAGCCATATGTCTCAGGGACTATAGCTGTCAGGCTAGACCCCGAGTAGTGACTGAAACCACCAGGACAGGCAGGACTGAAGCAAACAGCGATATCTTTATTTTAGGCTAGGTGCAACCTGGCTAAGGGCAAGAAGGCCATTGGCCCAGAACAAAGGAAGGGGACCTGCTTTATAGACTATTTTAGTTGTGGGAGGGGGAAATTCCACTGAGGAAGGTGGAAAATTTAAGTTTCTGAGGGGTGATTGGTGGGTCTGGTGCCTTTGGGGGAGGGAAGTGCAGGAGGATGTGGGCCTGTTGCTGATTTACAGTGTGGCATTCTGTAGCCTCATGATGTTTTGTGTCAGCCTGAGAACTAGGCCTGGGAACCATCCTGATAAATAGATGTACTTTATTTGTTTCTTTTTTTTTTTTAATTTTATTTTAAAGACAAAAGAATGGAGACATATGAACCAGAAAAGCCATAAACAATACAGAAAATACAAAGTTATACAGAATATAGTAGGGAATTAGAACTGGATGTTGTATTACATAGTTATCTTCACATTAGTTAACACAAAAACATTAAAGGAAATACCAAATTATAGAGAAGA